>JAUCMX010000017.1:19526671-19529171 GCA_033459395.1 Hemibagrus guttatus
TGTTTTTTTTTATTATTATGCTCAAAATGTTTTTTTTTTTTTTAATGTAGCAAGATTCACAATCACAGAACTTCAGAAAAATGTTTTGCACAAAACACTGGATTTACGTAGTTATAGTATGACACCAATGACCTTGACACGAGTGATACTGATCTCAGGACAGCTGAAATGCTTAAATGTGACCTTAAATGTGACCTTAAAGGTGACCTTGATTCTCTCAAAATGGGGCACTACATTGTAATAATCTGAATAAGTCATTATTAAGACATTATTTCTGCCTGATTTACCAAATGACTGATACACTGATGAAGAATGAAAAGACACTCCTTCGAAAATCTGAGAGGGTAAAGCTCACAAAGATGTGTTTTGTATTTTTCGTCCACAGCGACACCTGGAACATCCTCTATTTAGATAATGCACAGTCAAATCTAAATAAGCAGTAACCTGTACACAAAAATAAACACGAGCAGTCATCATCTGTATTCACATGATGGCGATGCGTATATCAGTCTGTAAAATCAGACACAAAACACCTTGGCATCACACACACACACATAAGCAGGTGGACCACAAAACTGGAACCTCCACTAACATCCCTGGAGGAAGTTGATGATCCAGTGCACACAACCCCCCTCATACCTTTTTTTTTTGGCCATGTGCCCAACCTCTGTTTCATCAAAAGTCAGGTCAAACACTCCGAGCTGTAGTGGTGAAAAAAGTTATGAGTGTCCCTGAGTGTATGCAGTAAAATCCCTCATTAGCAAGGAGCAAGTGAGCTGTGAGCTGTGTCTAGCATCGAGGCGTAATTAGTGAGCGTTGTATCCTGGTGCAAGATTTCGTCTTGTGTATTATCCAGTCAGGATGTGAGCAGTCAAAACCCTTACATCATCACTTTTCTACTTAACGACCACAGAAGGGGTTTTCAGCAAAAACTAACGCAGTCAGCTAGCAGCCATAGTACATTTCAACACTCTGAAACATTTTATATGATTAGATATGACCAAAAGCATGTGAACACATGAACACATGTAAAGTTTCTCTTCACTGGAGCTGTGTGTGTGAAGGCTGGACTGGAAGAACTGGAGTGTCCTGCACAGAGCCCTGACTCTGACTCAACCCCACTGAACACCTCTGGGATGAACTGGAACACTGACTGAACCCCAGACCTCCTCACTTTTACAACAGAATGAGAGGTTCAACAAGAACATACGGATGTGAGGGTCAGGTGTCCACATACCTTTGGCCCAAGGCAGTCTGTCTAAGCAGCAGATGAACCGATCAAAATATCATCCTTTTACTTTAAAGCCAGACTGAGCCTTAAAGCCTACATATCTATTGTCCTTCTGAAAGCACGTCATAAAGAGGTGTGTGAGACTCGAGGTGTGTGTCAGGACTGATATCCTACAGCAGCAGGAAGATTTTACTTAATGGCAGTGTGAGTGAACTGCTCATTAACTTTACATCCTTAGTAACTGCCTGGTCAGGCTGATTGTGCTTTACATTACACTGCTAGTCTCGCGACAGTGCTCTTCCAGATTAGGCTCCGCCCACTTCAGGTATAAAACCACATACAGATATTTGGAGTGCTCTGTGGATGGCATTGACTCATCATTAACAGCAAATTCATCAAAAATCAACAAAATACTCAAAAAGCATATAATATAAGCATGCATTTTAAAAGATTTCAATAAGATCTGTCTCTATGTTAGCTCTTTTCTATTTTAATCCTCACAAATTTTGTCATACATCATGTGTTATTAGTTAGATTAATAGAGTTAGAGCTAAAATAAAGTGCAAATTCATTTGTCATCCTTATTTTGTTTGGCTTTTTTATTATTTATTTGTAAAAATGATTTATTTATTGTTATTTGGTTTTATTTCATGTTTGCTGTTTTGAAAACCCAATTTCATCTCAAAGGAAACTCAAGTGTGTTGTGCAAATAAATAAATAAATAAATAGATAGATAGATAGATAGATAGATAGATAGATAGATAGATAGATAGATAGATAGATAGATAGATAGATAGATAGATAAATAAATAAATAGATAGATAAATAGATAGATAGATAGATAAATAAATAAATAAATAGATAGATAGATAGATAGATAGATAGATAGATAGATAGATAGATAGATAGATAGATAAATAGATAGATAAATAGATAAATAGATAGATAGATAGATAGATAGATAGATAGATAGATAAATAAACAGATAGATAAATAGATAAATAGATAGATAGATAGATAGATAGATAGATAGATAGATAGATAGATAAATAAACAGATAGATAGATAGATAAATAAATAAATAAATAGATAGATAAATAAACAGGTAAATAAATAAATAAATAAATAAATAAATAAATAAATACATAAATAAATAAATATTTTTAAAAGGTTGCATTAATGATTATTAAATGATAAGAAAATTTAACAATGCTAAAAAAAAAATCTATTTATTTATTTATTGAAATAAATAAACTAATAGACTCAGAA
>JAUCMX010000017.1:19534171-19767554 GCA_033459395.1 Hemibagrus guttatus
AGAGAGAGAGAGAGAGAGAGAGAGAGAGGGAGAATGACCATTTGAGCAGGCTGGCGGAAGAACTGACCTCAGAGTTATGCAAAACACATCCAGCACCACTTAGCACTGAGGCTAACTCCCTGCTCACTGAGAGACAGGTGGACATTTTGACACGCTACATGAGTCAAAACTAAAATAACTACAGGCGTAATTCTGCTTAAATGAACGGAAATTATGCTGTGTGAGGGGAAGATCCAATAGATTGGTGAGTTAGCATGATTTTATCCCAGCTAGCAAGTCAGGTTTTTTTTACTTCCTGCTGGCTAGATTAGCTATGTATGCTAGAACATTCCTCTTAAAGTCTTAACGCTAGGCTGAGAATAGGTTTAGAGATTTGGATTACGAAATGACAGGAATATAGTGTGAAAAGTAATCATGTAAAGTCTAAAGCACTCCGCAGTTAGTGTTCGTTGCACCTGCTAATGTAGATAATGATGTAGAATGAGGATTCTTAAGCTATTTCTTAAGCTATTAGTAGCTAAAAACCTCATTCCTCACTGCAATCACAGAGCCGAATACGTCAATGTTATAGTGTCTATGTAGCAGATCCTCCCTCATGCTGCCTCATAGCTGTGTTAGCTAACTAGCTACGTTCTGAGACAATTGGGCAGTTAATCTCAGCAGCACGTATTAATACCATTAGCCGAGATGAAATTACCATCGCTATAATAACAGTTGTTTGTTTTTTAATTTCTCCTCATGATGATTCAGCAGTTCTGGGGAAAGCAGATAAGGATCATTTCTTGGGCTTTGTCAAAGTGTAGTTTATCCTCTTCTGAAGTAACATGAGTAATTATAGCCTTCTTTCTCCTCCAGTTACACTATCACTGTAGAGCGAAGCTAAAAACGCAGGAACTGTAACAGGAAAATCACGTTAGGTTAAAATAATGCTAGGCTAAAATAAACTAAACCCATTTATTTGATGTGACCGGGGAAACTGTCTAATAGCTATAATAATAATAATAATCAATAACAAATATAATGGGGGCATGGTGGCTTAGTGGTTAGCATGTTTGCCTCACACCTCCAGGGTTGGGGGTTTGATTCCCGCCTCCACCGTGTGTGGAGTTAGCATGTTCTCCCCGGGTACTCTGGTTTCCTCCCCCGGTCCAAAGACATGCATGGTAGGTTGATTGGCCTCTCTAAATTGTCTGTAGTGTGTGTGAATGAGAGTGTGTGTGTGTGTGCCCTGCGATGGGTTGGCACTCTGTCCAGGGTGTATCCTGCCTTGATGCCTGATGACGCCTGAGATAGGCACTGGCTCCCCGTGACCCGAGAATAGATCAGATAAGCGGTAGACAATGAATGAATGAATGATTTTTATTTCATCCGTCCATTTTCTGTAGAGCTTATCCTACATAGGGTCACAGAGATCCTGGAGTTTATCCCAGAGGACTCAGGGCACAAGGCAGGGGTTAGCCTGGACACCCTGCCAACTCATAACAGGGCACGACACACACACACACACACACACACACTACAGACAATTTATAGATCAGCCTACAGTGCATGTCTTTGGACTGGAGGAGAAAACCTGAGAACCCCAAGGAAACCCCTGAAGCACAGGGGGAACACATGTTCTCTACACACACAGACACACACACACACACACACCAGAGGTGGGAATCAAACCCCCAACACCATATGTGCGGGGGTATCCAGGGTGTATCCTGCCTTGATGCCCAATGACGCCTGAGAGTTGATGCCCGTGACCCGAGAATAGTTTGGATAAGCGGTAGACAATGAATGAATGAACAAATATAATAATATAAATGGTAAGAATTGTGTGTGTACAAATTGTGTGTGTTCAGAAGTGCAGGTCAGCTTTACTAATTATTGATGAATTTTTTTAAAATATTGACTTTTGAAGCACTTTCTTTGTAAGTATTAGCGTACTAGCCTTCCTAATATAATAATAGGAAAGTTCCTAAATAAACAAATGTTTCTTTCTTAAGAGAAAAATGATGATATCAAAGCCATTTCTGCTCTCTGAGATGCCCCAAGTGCTTGCTCATAAACATCTAAAACCTAAAGGCTTTATCTTCAACCACTAAGGTTATCCAACAGAGGGAAAAACACACGTCTCACACTGAAAGCCAACAGAGTCCTGATTCATTTTATATCAGACCAGCGGTGATAACATAATTCATTGGTTTATACTGAATGAGAATGCGTGCCAGTAGAATGGACCACTAGTTTACTATAAAGAAGGGTTAACTGTGGTCACAATTACTGGCCTCCACATTTAAGTCACCATTTAAATTATATTATTGTATATCTACTTTTAAATAAACCTGAGACTTGACGGGAAAGCTGTTCTAACTGATTAATGTTAGATATGAGGATTTATTAACTCTGGAGCATTAATCACACGAATGTTCTTGCAACTGTAGTGTCTCTTTTTCCTAGATGTTTCTCTCCATGTTGAGGTTGAGACTACATACACTGAGACCACATGTTTCCTTCTTTTGTGAGTGAACGGACAATGACTGGACCTAAATACTACTCAGTGCAGTCTAGTTAATTATTTGATATTTATGAATGACTTGCATGCTTATAATGCAGCGTAAAGCCTAATATCCCTATAGTAACCCTAATACCTTTTGTATGAAAGCATCTGCCAAATAAATATTCCATTCCTTTCCATTGCACTGTCTGTACCGCTTACCCGATCTATCATCAGGTCACAGGGAGCCTGTCCCTATCTCGGGCGTCAAGGCAGGATACACCCTGGACGGAGTGCCAACCCATCGCAGGGCACACACACTCATTCTCTCACTCACACAATCACACACTACAGGCAATTTAGAGACTCCAATCAAACTCGAACCCAGGAGGTGTGAGGCGAACGTGCTAACCACTAAGCCACCGTGCCGCCCACAAAAAAATATAATAAGTACAATATTAATAATAGACAGAAGTATGTAGACACCTGACTGACACCTGACTCAAACCCAGAGACATTAGCAGCATACTGGAAAAGTTTCTGTTTTGCTTCATATAACGCACTACTCAGGTTGTAATGTTTAATAAATCCCTCAAACTCTTCAGTCATATTTCTGAATCAGATATATGTTCAGTCACTTGATATATGCTCGTCATCACTTCACTTTGTGCTTTATGGGATAAATATTCATCACATGTCATAATAAATCCCACTGATTTATTTAATAGATACCAATAATCTTGGAAAAAACATTCAAAGTACACTCGATGGCCAAAAGTTTGTGCACAACTGACCATTTAACTCTTATGTGCTTATTGAACATCCCTGCTTTGCTGTTATAATGAGCTCCACTCATCTGGGAAGCATTTTAGATGTTGGAGCGTGGCTGTGGGGATTAGTGATCATTCAGCTACAAGAGCGTTAGTGAGACCAGACACTGATGTTGTAAGAGTGAGAAGGTCTGGGGTTCAGTCGGTGTTCCAGTTCATCCCAAAGTTGTTCAGAGTCAGGGCTCTGTGAAGGACACTCCAGTTCTTCCAGTCCAACCTTCACACACCATGTTCTTCACGGAGCTCTGTGCTTTGTGCACAGCGGCATTGTCATGCTGGATCAGGGTTTGTGCGTCGTAGTTCCAGTGAAGGGAAACTGTAACACTACAGCACACAGAGACATTCTAGACAATTGTGTGCTTCCAAATTTGTGGCAACAGTCTGGTAAAGAACCACATACAAGTGTGATGGTCAGGTGTTCAGATACTTTTGGTCATACAGTGTAAATATCATTATAATAATAAATCTTATGAAATATAAAGTAGCTTGGCAATGAGGGCAGGGAAACACACTAAAAAACAGAATAAAACCACAGAAAAATGGTTTCATTTCCTAATGGGAATTGGCCTAGTGGTTTCCATTAAACATTTTCCCATCAGGGTCGACACGAACGGTTTCAAAATACTCACATTCACACATAATTACAAATGCTGTGACAAATGCAGGATTATTTATTATGTGTGTAAATAAATTAATTGTCATTTCAACACTGATAGCACCAAACACTCCATAACCCTGTTTTTTTGTTTTTTTTAAATTGCAGAATTATTGGGTGTGTGAATATCACAGATGTGAATAGGACTGTCACAGGGCTGCAGAAATTCTCTTTTTGAAATGCTCAGACGTTATTAATTCGATTTCTATCAGTGCGGCCATGACTGTAGCGCTCACTATCATTCAAATCAGTGGTTTATATTAATGCACTGATTCTGATATGTCAGCATTTCTGGAGTAACAGCATGCACAGGACAGAAACTCGACAGAGACTAAACCTAATAATCACTCAGCTGTGGATTTTTAAAGAAATAAACAGTCTCTCTGTTTATTTATCACAAAAATATTATCTGTAATGAGACGTTTATTTAACGTTTAAGGAGTTAAGGAGTCTGCAGTATCACTGTTGTGTAACGGAAAAGTCTTCACGAGTTTGTGCTTTCTAATTTTCTATTTTTGTCGTGTTTATTTTAATTTAATGATTCAAAATATATTGCAGAAGACTTGATATGCTATAAGAAGAATAAAACACACTTCAGGACATGATATACAGTAGAAAATAAGTTCCATATAACAACATGTCCTCGAATATTCAATAACAGTACACCTCGTTGTTGAGTCTTTAGCACAACGTCATCATCGGAGGCTCCTCTAGGACACATTTATATTCCTTTTCCTATTTAAAACCATTAAACACTCCTAAGCACTTATATTTCACCTGGTAAATCGTTGTGACCTTTTTAATTAATGGTACAACTATTCAAACACACACACACACACACACACACACGCACAAAATTGCTTTACAATATACAATAGTAGCCTGTAATTGGTTTCCATGACTTTTTTTTCAGCAGGAAAGCAGAAGTGAGTGTATGAACAATTGGAAGACTTCTTGGTTTAAAAAAAAAAAAGGAGGAAGTAAATATAACGAAAAAAATAATGGATTTTTATGTATGTGTACTGCAATACTACATCTACTGGACAAAAACAACAACAACAACACACACTCACACACACGCACGCAGCTTGCCTAGTTGTAGTATACACACATAACCTCACATGCATACACATATGTCAGCCCCCCGGGCACAATCCCACTGTGTGCCATAACCCACCCAAGACCACAGACACACCCTTTACCACATCTTCACTCAAACACACACACACACACACACACACACCGATCTCTGATACCACACCCAAACCCAAGGCATCTACACACATCACACTTTTATTATATAAAAAAGAAAAACACACAAATAAAAACCCAAACCACAAACACACTCACATCACACACTTCTCTGTCCAATTCACATGGACTGTGCTCCATAACAAAGCCATAAGCAACACAATTACATTATGAACTGTTATGACATCATACTATTATTTATGATCTCAACTACAAGGTTGAAGTAAAACAGTGTCGTTATATTAATTATAGTAATTATCATTCATTTTGAGATTAGATTGACATCATCGTCGGTTTCAGAGGGGCAAAACAAAATAAGTGATAATATGGAGGGGGTTTTATTAGACGAACCATCAGTATTTTTCTTCCACGCGAACATTTGTTGCGTGTCCGACAGACAGTTTTACGGCTTTTACACCATCGGTAATGCGTATTTGTCACTACGTGAGAAATCTGTTCACGCGGTAAGAACATCAGTGCTTTATGTGGACACGAACTGCGAATAAATAAACGAATAAATAAATAAACAAACAAACAAACAAATGATTATGGTTTTGATACAAAATCCATTTACCGAAAAAAATCCCCTCATGCATTTTCTCACTGAATTTCCACCAGCTGCAAAACTCTATCTTTAACAGCTTAATTTGCAAATATTTGTGCACCATGTGACAAAAACAGGAATGGAAAGTAACAAGCTATGTGAGCTCTTCTTACTTGAGTACATGGTTCACTTTAACTGTTTTTTTTTAACCATAAATAAATCATAATGCATTTATTAGTTTTGTTTTGTAATAAAATATTCAACTCAACTATAGTTAATTTTCATCACCATTATCCATCCATCCATCCATCCATCCATTTTCTGTAGCACTTATCCTACACAGGGTCTCATGGAGCCTGCGGTCTATCTCAGGGGACTGGGGCGGACACCATGGACGGGGTGCCAAGCCTTTGCACGACACAATCACACACTTTTTTACACACTACAGACAATTAATTGATGCCCATCTTTGGACTGGGGGAGGAAACTGGTGAACCTGGAGGAAACCCCTAAAGCTCAGGGAGAACATGCAAACTCTACACACACACACACACACATACAAGGGCAGAGACGGGAATCGAACCTTGAGGTATGAGGAAAATGTGCCACAAAGCTGTTTAACCCCCTCTTCACCCACACCCTCACACCCCCCGTCATTACACAGTTAAGAAAAAGTAACCCTGGATGATTGCATGACAATTAAAAGTCAGTATATGCAAATAAAGGGGCATTGGTGGCTCAGTGGTAGGTTTCTCGCCTATCATGCGGAAGGCCCGGGTTTGATTCCCAGCCAATGCCTCAACCCTAGCCACTGGATACAGTGCCGGTCCCAAGCCTGGAAAAATGGGAGGGTTGCGTCAGGAAGGGCATCCGGCGTAAAAAAAAAAAAAAAACAACAACATGAATATATGCAAATACAAATAAATAAAAAAAAATCAGCTTTCTGTCTACAGTCTAGTTTGTCAGCAGCAGCAGTGTCTAAGACAGTATCAGAAATGAGCATCACTTCCCTAATCTATCAGCCATCTTCAGTGTTAATATTTGACTAAAAGCATCACGGTAATGACCTGCAAGTGATTTTATTTAAACTGTAAAGATATTAGCGTTTCACAGCTTAACATCCAGCCTGTGGAAACATGTACAGCTAGCCGACTGAGCTCGACTAGCTAGCCAGATCTTAAACTTTTGTTAATATTTAAATTTAATATATAACCACATATTAATGTTCAGTAGAGACTACCTGTTGTGTTAACTATATTTAAGCATTACTATAGCCTCTAGGATAACACCTAAGGACCTGAAAACATGTAGGAATTTGCTAGCTAATAAACCTAGCAAGCTACTGAAAACCCAACAGCAATTTGGCTAGGATAGCTAGCTAGCTAATGTTTCCTTTCTTTATATACTGTTAATGAAGGTGGTGTTCATGTCATCATTGCTCACTTTGACAGTATTGTATTGGTTGTGTGTAAAAAAAAAAACCCAAAAAAACAAAAAAAAAACATTTAAGTAAATCAAGTAGACTTTCACCAGATGACTGATTTACTTCTCAGTAATTTCCAGTAATTTTCCTCATCACTAGTTTTACTTTTACTCAACTAACCTATTAATACAGCTACAGTGTTTTTATCAAGTTATTGTGAATTTATTATACTGTCACTGAATCCTACTGATATTCAATTACATGAGTAGGAGGTTGGGGGTCAGTTTCAGCTAGCTATGCAACAAATAGTATATTTGGGCCTCTTCGATTCAGGTGCGTGGAACATGAGCAGAGCTATTATAGAAATCATTACATGTGTGTCTTCATTGCTAGGAGTTTAAAAGAATCTTGTGCTTAAATTATCACCAATTTCAGTAGCACAAAAAAAGCCACAAAGTCAAGCATTTTTGGCTGAAACAAATACAAAAAAGCTCTGTGGAGAGACTTAATAAGACATTCACAATCCTGAAATGAGTGTGTGTCTGAGTGATGAGTACTGACCAGCATTTATTACAGTCTATACAGTGTATAAGTTATACAGAATTTAACTAGTCAGAAAGAACTGTTTCATTTTCTATAACATGAGCTCTGACAGCAGGAACATCTCTAACTTAATTAGTTTATATTAACGTGCTTATTCTAATACCTTAATATTTATATATTTAAATATACAAGTAATTCATAGGAACCTGTAGATGGCAGAGGCTTTAATCTATAATCTATAATCTAAGGCTTAAATACAACTATTAATTTATCAGTAACACTAATTATTGGCATGCTGATATTTATGGTCTTTTTTTTTAGAAGGAGTCTCCAATCAGTAGGTTTTCCTCCACAGGAAAGTCTTCGAGACTTTAGAGTTCTCCTTGATATGACAAACTTTTTTTTTTTTTTTGCCTTATTACGAGCGAAAAAAGAGACCAGGGTCTGAGCAACTGTTTACATATAGCTACTATAAGGTAAGTTATAACTTGTCTCATGATTTTCTGACATTAAAATGTAGATAAAAAAGGTTCTAATTAATGAAATAAATTTTATTCCCCACCATTACCTAAGCACAGAAAAAGTGGGGAGCTTATTTTAATGTAGTTGTTTTATTTAGCATTATTACTTTTTATTTTACTTCATTTTATTTTATTTTATTTTATTTTATTTTATTTTATTTTATTTTATTTTATTTATTGCTTCTACCATTTTCTTTACATTTAATTTTCCAGCTAAATTTGTTATATTGTCTTGGATGGGTATATTTACTATACTTACTATATCTTGCTTTTATCAAAATTCTATCCATTCTTCTATTAAAACTCTATCAACTAAGACAAAATATAAAAAGTACAAAAAAACAAACATACGCTACATATCGTACAATGCACCTATTAAAATAACACCACTTATTATTGCTTTCAAAAATGTTGATGTTGGAAGAGAAGTTTGGTGTCATTTTGATTCTGAGACGTGTTTGTGGTGTTTCTCTGCATTTTTGGGTATGAACTGAACTCTGGTGCTGAGAAGTTAGTTGCAGCTGCAGTAGCTACTGAGTTTGGTATCAGTATACAGGAATAGAGGAATAAGAGAGCATAAACATTAGCTTGCTAGTCTGTCAAGTTAGCTGTCCTGGATAGATAAGTTGAGCTCGCATGTTCCTGGTTAGATAATAAACTTCACGATAGATGTAGCAGAAAAACAAAATGCTTTTCCACAGACAAGCTCACACAGAGCAAGCTGATGTATCACGCAGTGAATACATTTTGGGGGAAATATGTAGGTGTGATTTCAGGTGTTTTTAGTGCAACATGTTTGTGTGGTGGCCCGGGAAAACCCATCGGATGACACGGCGGCGGAATTCTGCCGAAAATGAAGAAAAATCATGACGAATGAGCCGTTTTGTTTTTTCATTGGTGCATTAAAGTGTGAATGCCAAGCTTGGGTCAAGTTACTGATTATATCTGTGTGCTACTATATACTAAAATCAGTTTGTAATCAATTTGTAATTGAATAGCAGCTGCCAAATAGATAAAAGTTATTAGTAGCATTAATTTTTTGCCCGGCAAGTGTTTATTTTGTGTTATCAATTACAATAAGAGATTGGTGGAGGACATGTTGTTTTGGGAAAGCAAATGGTTATATGCTGGTTTAGTTATTAAGGATAAAAGACAGGAATCTGACTGGCTGTGTTAAACTGTGCAAAAAAATGTTCTCTTTAGGAAGGGAAAATGGATGTTTACATGGCAATGGAGCAGTAATTTTCAGTGTAAACAAGCCCAAGACTGATTTCTTGAAAAATAAGAAATACTGAAAGTTTACAGGAAGCAAGCCCATACACTGGGGGCACAGTGGATTGGTCACATCGCAAAGACTGGGGGGTTCAATTCCCACCTCTGCCATGTGTGTCTCAGAGGTTTCCTCAGGGTTCTCCGGTTTCCGACCCCAGTCCAAAAACATGTGCTGCAGGCTGATTGGCATCTCTATATTGTCCACAGTGTATGTGTGTGATTGTGCTATGTAATAGACTGGCATCCTGTACAGCATGTACGCTGCTTTGTGCCCCTCATCATCATCATCATCATCATCATCATCATCATTCATGAATCAACAGAAAAAAAACACCACGGATCGAGCACTATCATCAATACAGCATCTACTCTTTGTCAGAATTAAAATCATATCGCATCGTATTGTAGCAGATTGGTATCATCTTGAATGAAATCATGCCCTTCTGAATCATGCTGATATGGAAAGTGAGTTGTTGTTATTCTTTCGGCTGCACCCTGTTTCGGGGTCGCCACAGCGGATCATTGGGTCGACGTGTTTCACTTGTTTTACGCCGGATGCCCATCCTGACGCAACAACGCATTTAATCCAGGCTAGGGACCGGAACTGAGAGTTAACTCTTCAGTGGCTGGGTTAGCTTCCCACCCAGGAGTCGAACCCGGGCCGTGGGCTCCTGCCGCTGAACCACCAGGAGGCTGATATGGAAAGTGAGTAAACAGAGTAAATATATTCATGTACGATTTCATTGTTTTTAGTGCAACACGTTTGTGTGGTCTTCTGGAAAACCCTTGGGATGATTCTGCGGCTGAATTCTGGGTCAAAGAAATATTTCTTCGGGCAAAAATACACTGAAATATATAAGAAAGAAGAAATATATTATACCAAACCATGGAAAGTTTTTATTTATATTTTAATCTTTCTGTCGGATAAGGAGCCGTGTTGGCTTCTGAGTCAGTTAAGTGTGATCTTCTCAAACAGAATGAAATGTTTCTCAAAATGAAGCCTTAAAAAACCTTTAAAAGGTTCCCCCCTTTTCACTTTTTGGGGGATTTTAAAGAGTATCATATTGTAGCAGATTCAGTGGTATCTTACAAGCTAAATCGTATTGTATTGTATCAAGCCTGAGGTTTACACACCTAGTCATGATCAGTCCCAAGAACATAGGAACACAGGACACACACAAATCCACACACTTCCAGGGATACTGGAATTCTATTGTGTAAATTAAATACTTATTAATTGCATTAACATGTCATTGCTTCTTCCACAAGCTATTGCAACAAACTTGGAGATACACAGTTGCTGTAGTTCCCTTCACAGGCACAGAACCTGATCCAGCATGACAATGCCCCTCAGCACAAAGCACAGAGCTTTATGAAGACATGGTGTGTGAAGGTTGGACTGGAAGAACTGGAGTGTCCTGCACAGAGCCCTGACTCTGAACATAAATTTTTACATTTACATTTCTGGCATTTGGCAGACGCTCTTATCCAGAGCGACATACAAAAGTGCTTTAGTTCTCAGTCAATGAATACATTAACACTGGTTCAATAGGACACAAACTTGTTTTTTTTATTTTTTTTTTATCCTTTTTTTATTTTAAAAGCAACATAATACATAAACAGGGAAAAATAAGAGCTAGTTTAAGTACTTCAGGAAGAGGTAAGTCTTCAGTTGCCGTTTGAAGACGGTTAGAGATTCGGCCGTACGGATACCTAGGGGAAGTTCGTCCCACCACCTCGGTGCCAGAACAGAGAAGAGTCTAGATGTATACCTACCTTTTTCCCTGAGAGATGGTGGGACCAGTCGAGCAGTGCTAGTGGATCTGAGTGAGCGAGGTGCAGTGCGAGGAGTGACGAGAGCTTAAGGTAAGATTAGGTAAGATGGCGCTGGTCCATTCTTGGCTTTGTAGGCAAGCATTAGTGTTTTGAATCTGATGTGTGCAGCTACCGGAAGCCAGTGGAGGGAACGCAGCAGTGGGATGGTGTGGGAAAACTTGCGAGCAGTGGCTGAAGGGGAAATCATGGAGTTGTTCAGAGATAGAACACTTTTGGGATGAACTGGAAGACTGAATGAACCCCAGACCTTCTCATTCTTACAACATCAGTGTCTGATCTCACTAATGCTCTTCTAGCTGAATGATCACTAATCCCCATAGTGATGCTCCAACATCTAAAAGCCTTCCCAGAAGAGTGGAGCTCATTAGAACAGCAAAGCAGGGATGTTCAATAAGCACATATTGGTCATGGTCAGGTGTGGTAATGGTCAGACTGAACATGTGTGTATGAGGTATTTATTAAACATTACACATTATTGAGTAATGGGACTTTCTTAGAAATGGGTTATATGACGCAAAACATTGCCGGTTTGCTGCTAAGGTCTGTGGGTTTGAGACGAATCGAATTAATAAGTGTTGAAAGTGTTCTTTGAGTATACAGCTTAGCTTGTCCTGATGTCAGAGATGTTGTGGGTTGTGAGTAAAAGTTCTGCCAATTTTATAGGTGTTCTGTGCTACTGACGTGTGCGTTTTTTCTTACACGATTCTGATATTTCTGTAAATGTCATATATCTTCATTGGTAGTCATCTAGAGAGACTTTTACAGTCGCTGTGTAGCATTTAAATACGTCAGAAGCTCAGTGGTAGTGCGTGAGCTGGCAGGATTAAATCCGGATCCTGTTTGGTCCATAGCCAGGCTCTCTGTGCCTGCGGCATCCACCTCCGAGCTAGAGAAGAGTAGAAGAATGATGTAGAGCAAAAGATTACTGCTTTTCTTTCTATGTAATATAGGTATAGTAACAAGAGTACACAGGTGTGTTGGGAAAAGATGAGATAACTAAACCAGATAACACACACACACACACACACACTGTGAAAATGCATTAGCAAACACAAACGGTGGGGATGTGATGCAGTCAGGAAACATTTGTCTGAGAACCTGAGATGAAGGGGGATACACAACAGGAACCAGGATCATCATAAAGCAAGAGAAGGAAGTAAGTGTGTGTGTGTGTGTGTGTGCGTGTGTGTGTGTGTGTGTGTGTGATGGGCCTTAACATTTCCAAGAAGAGAAAGGAAAAGAAAGGAAGAGAAAAGAGGTGATGTCCTTTGTGGTTCATGGTAAGAAGAGTACAATGTGAACGGACTGGTGGAACCGGGTCAGGATTGGGGTGAGTCAGAGAGGGTTTGGCTTTCCTCTGCACCCCAGACTGTCCCACACCACTCCTGGATCCGGGAGTAGTCCAAACATGCTCTCACACACACACACACGCACACACACACAAGGCAACCCCGTCACACACGACTAACCTGTACATCCAGCCTGCCCCAATAACAAACACCACGGCTGAGAGAGAGAGAGCGAGCGAGCGAGAGAGAGAGAGAGAGAGAGAGAGAGAGAGAGGGGAGAGAGAGAGAGAGAGAGAGAGAGAGAGAGAGAGAGAGAGAGAGAGAGAATATGGTGAACAGAATAGTGTTAGAATGCTCAGTAAGTAACTTTCCAACAAGGTTAGAATGGAACATTCCAGAAATAACATTCCCACAATGTTTAAAATGGTTTACTTCACATTAAGATTAGTGTTAATGTTATCCATGCCTGAAAAACGTTGCAGCAATGTTGTTGGAAGGTTTGTAAACGTTACATAAAGATGTGCTCAGAACAATCAGAAAACATGGCAGACATTTAATGCTCTTGATCCCAAATTTTCTATAGCGTGTGTGTTTGTGTGTGTGTGTGTGAGAGAGAGAGAGAGAGAGAGAGAGAGAGAGAGAGAGAGAGACAAACAGACAAAAAGAAAGAGAAAAATGGCGACAGAGAGACATAAAAAAAAGAAAAAGGTAGACAGATAGACAAAAAGACAGATTGACAGACAAAATCAAAGACACACAGACACACAATCCACGAGACAGACAGAGAGAAAGAACAAAAACAAAAAAAAGAGACAAAGAGAGACAAAAAACAAACAGACAGACAGAGATACAAAAAAAAGAAAGAGAGAGAGAGACCATGTGTGTGTGTGTGTGTGTGTGTGTGTGTGTGTGTGTGTGTGTGTGTGTGTGTGCTCTCATGTTTACAATATTAAATGTAAATTGAGTTCATTCCCACGTAGCAACACTCAAATGAAGACATGTAAACACTCTTCTAGCTCCACTTCTAAACAAAGCAATGTCTGTGGACACCCCTAAAAACACCCCCTCTTCTGTACACACGCACACACACACAACACACACACATATGTTTACACAAAAACATGCAAATTAGTGCAAAGAATTTGGATCCTAGTTGGAGATAAGCACTCCTGGCTTTTGAGATCACAGGTCTTTGTCAGCGAGTTGTAGGATGAGTGTAAACAAACAACACAAAAAGTGGAGGCAGAGACAAAGGAGACAGGGAAACACACACACACACACACACACACACACACACAAATACACACACCTATACTTTTTCAGTGCATGCTGGTTAAGGTCTGTACTCCATGAACGACTTTCCCTCAACATCACCACACTTCTCCCCTTAGGGATACACCTTTTTGCTGATGGTAGTGATTTTTCTCCCCTCCTTTTATGAGAGCTGTATCTCAGAGCAGCCGTAATTATAGAACAGCACACGGTGACATGCAGCCATTCTGTGCATTTTGTTTCTTCTGTACAGGAAGTATAAAGACAAACAATGAGTTCAGTGATCTTCACATTGTACAGATGTAAGCCACTTCCCTCGGCGGTGTACGCCTAAAGATCACAGGGGCTCTGATCTTGTTTGTTACTGTAACCTCAGGGATTTCCAGGCACAAGATAAGCCCTGTCTTAATCGGAGAAGGTTCCCCTTTAAATTCTTTGTGCAGGTGCATATCTGTGTCCAGAAAACCCTGCTATTATAAATACAATACGATCATAAAACGTGTGAGTATAGCTTTGAGGTTTTTCTTCACTTTTATTAAGTGTTTTAAATGACCAAGAGTCACGGCTTGCTCCAAGTTCGGGTTTAAATACATAGCAGTGAATACTCGTTGTGTCTCATTTATTTTTCTTCTCTCGTTTGCCAATAGCCAGTTCTTCCTTTAACAGTATAGCTACCTAAGCTGCACATGCTAACACTTAAAACATAAGAATCGCCTGAACATATTCAGACGAAAATGCACTCTGCCCTCTTCCGCATACTTGAACTTATTGATTGTTACAAATGTGTCACTGTGATTGACAGGGTAACGTAGTCCCTCCCACCTGGACAGCACGGTCATTTATGCTCTAATAGAATCCCTGATGCTGCGTATTTAAACACACAATCTCACAACCTATTGCATTACTTCAGGAGGTTTGATTATTTTGCGCTACGTCACGTGGCTAGACAGGGCTAAGGGAAACCTTAGCATGGCTATTCATTTTTTCAATAAGCTCTTTATCCAGGTCAGGTTGCAGCAGATTCAAGGAATATTGGGTGCGAGGTTGAAATAAAAACCCCAGATGTGACACCAGGTCATCTCAGAGCAATAAAAACACATAGTCACACCTAGCGGATATTTAGCCTAGCCGATCTGTCTCCCTGATTGATTTGGGGAGCTGGGAGGAAACCACACAACTTGGAGGAAACCCACACCAACAAACTGAGTTCAGGAGACCCTGAGCCTGTGATTCTACAATGCTACCCAGTGCAACACTGTATCACACATTCAGGCTTACAGTGAAAATAAAATTTGGCAATTAAAAAAAAAAAAAAGAACATACACGCTCACCACAGAGTCATTTTACTCACAGATAACGTGACTAACATAGTTATTAGATATGCAGTGAACCCCGTCAGCAAACTCCATTTCCCACAATGCACCACGGCCTGCAAACATGGCCGCACGCACACCCATTCACACACGCACCCTATCATGTTCCCAATCACAAGACTTCTAACGCCCTCAATCACATTCCCACCCTTTATATACACACACTTTTTCAAAGGCTGGCTGTTTATTTCATGACATTTCCGAGTCTGTTATTGGCTGCTGTCTCTACTCTGGTTTGACTCTGACCTTGTTTCCTGGTTTACATGCTCTGTTTTGGCTAATATATCCATATCACCTGACCTAAGCCTATTTTTGTCCCTGTTTTTACTTACTGCAATTGTATCCGTCTCAGCCCTCTCACATACTGGACAATGCATCTTTCCGGAAAATGTAAATCAAATTATTATTATGTTTGTTGCCAAACCAGCTTGATGGAAATGCAGTCATTCTTCAGAACTCATCCGAATCGAGATCAGAGGGCAGACACATTTTAATCACTTCATGCAACACAGGAAAAGGTTGAAACCAGAGGATGCTGCACACATGAAAACACATTTCTAAGCAAATATAGGAACCTGGATCAAAACATCTAGACAAATAGAAACAGGCGTACGACTGAGATTTTTTTCCTTAATGCTTCTAGGATTGCATAAAGGTCTTAAACCTGTCGGCAACGACACGTTATGGAGGTGACAGTAGAGAGGATGTTTATGGGATGAACCAGGAAGTGCAATCTGAGGCGAAGAGGTAGAAAACAGGAGGCCTGTGTGAGATCTCATTTTTGCATAATTCTTCTGAACTTCCTTTTAACATCATCTAATTGCATCTGATGTGCGTTTACAAATCAAATGACCTCAAATACGGGTTTGTTGTAGGACGATGGGCGATTTCAGTATGAACTGTGTATAAGCAACGGAAGGAATTGTTCATTTAGATGCTAATTGTCTTTATCTGGTTAAAAATACTTCAGATAAATGTGGGAGAGTTCGTTTTGTTGTTTCTGTCTCACGGAGGACAATTAAATCATGATCTCGGATGATATTGAGACAAAATAACACACTACACAAAGAGACCTGGGTTTCCGGCTCTTTTTTAAAAAAAATATTCACGTGACATATAGGTGTTAGAGAAGATCATGCAGGATAAGAAGTGTTTCAATGGAAGTGAACAAAACAGGATTGGCTTGTTTGATTGACTTTTTTAATCTTTTATTGTCATGTCTTGCTTTACAGCATCTATCACGTCAACTCCTTCAGGTCTATCAAGCATACTTTCCCATACACCCGACGTGTAGGATATCACAGCACTGCCGGCTCCGTACCCTCATCCCAGAGTCGTGTTCGAGCCTCATTTTTGTACATCACTCTGGATAAGAGCATCTGTGCAGATGTCAATCCCAAGACCCCCAGAACAGCAGCGAGGTCAGGAGTGTGTTCTCGTGGGAAAGGGGCAGGCCGATACTCCCGCAACCGGGACACGGAGCTGGAATCCCGTCATTCCAGTTCCTGTTCTCTCCCTGTACTCCGAGTTCTGATCCTAACGTGTCCGGACTCGCCTGTGGGAAGGCTCGCACGAGGACTGGAGTATGAGTGTGCTGTAAACCTCGCTATGGTTCATGTCAGTGCCAGCAGTGTCTTACAAGCAACACGAGTCATCGATATCAAAGCACCACGTCATTTATTATGCCATCGTTTGTTTGTTCAGAAGGGGAAAAAATGCATTTTGTAAGACAGGATTAAAAACATACACAGGCTCATAGGCTGGCTCAAAGAGATATCAGAAAGCATATTAAGTTTTGAATCTAAAATTTCTAAGCAATCTGGAAAGATCATATTTTTATTTAGCATTAGAGTTTAATCCTAACATTTTACTAAACATTAACCCAGACTTGCTTGGCTACATTACAAAATACAGGTACACCTGCCCTGTTTTTTTTTTTTGTTTTTTTTTTGGTCTCCATCTCTTCCTCTTTTCTTATATCTCTCTTCCTCTCTCCTGCGCTTCTCCTTTCCTCTAAATTCCAGAATCTGAGAGGAAAGCGGGGGCAAACAAGACAGACTGGATTTTACACACAAGTTCTGCCAGATGATAGAAATGAGGCTCCCTCCTGCCAGACACGGGAGGTTTTAGTGCCAGGAGATTTCTCAAACCAGCCGGTGTTGCATAAGGTTGATCGGAAAAAGAAAAAAAAAACATAAAGTAGCTTTCTTCCTGCTGGTAGTGAGCGTTCCCAGTATTTAACTCAGATTAACTCAGATTAATCCAAACAGAATATCTAATCCCAAAAGATTCACATGTATGTAATTAATATATAATACCATATATGGTAATGTAGCTTTTTAGTGACATAAAGAGCAGAAGTGATTTGTTGTCTAAACAAGGGGTTCGAAATTCTTTATATGGTTAATGGTTCTAGCTTTCTAAAAGGTAAGCCGAGGATTGGACAACAAGCCAAGGATTGTACATACCAGGGTCAGGTCTGATACCAGAAATCATATTTATGTCAATAATGTTCATGCATTATTGTAACAATAAAAATCCATGTGGTAGCTTAGTGGTTAAGGTGTTGGACTACTGATTGGATGGTTGTGAGGTTGAATCCCAGGTCCACCAAGCAGCCACTGCTGGGCCCTTGAGCAAGGCCTTTAACCCTCAATTGCTCAGTTGTATAAAATAAGATAAATTGTAAATCGCCCTGGATTTGATACATGTCTCATCTTAATAGGGTCTCGAAGGTCAGGGTGTCAAACCCAAGCTCAGTTCAGGTTTGCCTCAAGACTAACCACGGCACTCGGCACTGGTTTGCTACTGCATAGGATTTATTTGACATCTATCATTCCTGTAAAAACTGGACTTTACAATCTTTACACAGAGGACTTTATTTGGAGCTTCCGAACTCTCTCATGTTAGGACTGAGCTGGGGAAAAAGGTGTTAAATTGAATGCAAGGTGGAACAACTTACAAGAACACTTAAGACTTACTGTGCTCCCTTCGTTAGTTGAATTTATGGCACTTACAGATAAGTTTGGAAGTATTGGTAGCTGCTTCTGCAATACTTGACTCTGTGTGTGTGTGTGTGTGTGTGTGTGTATTGATTATAGTCATGCCTTTTGCTGCACTCTTGTAAAAAGAGATTTTATTTCATAGATTTGCATACTTACTTAATAGTTAAGGTTTGAAATTTGATCACATTTTCAGGTCTAATTTACTGCCCAGTGTCACCCAGATGAGGATGAGGTTCCCTTCTGAGTCTGGTTCCTCTCATGGTTTCTTCCTCATATCATCTCAGGGAGTTTTTCCTCGCCAACGTCGCCTCAGGCATGCTCATTAGGTATAAATGTTAGTGATAAACAGTAACTTTATCATATTTCCTATGTTTCTATACTTCTGTTAAGCTGCTTTGAGACAATGCCCATTGTTAAAAGCACGATACTAATATTAATTTTGATGATGTAGACAAATCTACACGACGAGAGATGACAAGACAAATCAGTTAGCTATCTCCTGGATCCTTTGTAGTGACCTAATGCCGCTTGCAATAATTAAAAGTCTGAAATTTACGAATGACTGAACCAGCATCTGAGTCGACTGCTCCTGCTGAAGCTCCCAGGTTATATTATTTATATCTTGTTTAATTAAAGTCTACGCATACATGGAATAGTTCCAGTACACTTTACCGGTAGTTCTTGAAACTTGCAACTGGCTTCCCTAAATCTTCAGCCAAAATCCTGGTTTTCACAATAACAGCACAGACCTGAGGGGTGATGATGTTGGCTGTACTCCCAGACAAGACCTGTATTAATTGTTCTACGCCTTGTAGCCATGATCTCCTGAGGCCCTTCTTCCCACTTCGACTGTAACTCAACTGTTAGATAGCTGTGCTGAGCTAAGCGAGTAATAATTAGATCAACCTTAAAGCATCACAGGACTACAGTATTAACAACTTCACTCATAACCTCAAGGTCGCAGAATCATTTCGTGTAAAGTATTCCTGGTTCTTCACACTTCTTCTAGAAGCTCTAGGATAAAGTGGTGATGAAATGATTTTCCGTGCTGTTCTCTGAATGTGATGTGGCCTGATTATTTTCCTTTAACAGGACATTCCAGTGTGTTTTATTCCTCTTAGAACTTGCCAGATTGGACCTTTTTTTTCTTCCCTCTTTGCCAAAAGAATCCCTTAAAGGTTCTCCACTGGATCTTTGGATAGTTAAGAGTGCTTTGTGTTCCAATAAGGATCCTACCTAAAACTCAGTCTGGCAGAGGAACCTTCTGTTGTAGGTTTCTACACAAAACCCTAAAGGGTTCTCCACAAGAAGAAGCTGAGGAACCTGGAAATGCTTCTAGATTTCATCTTGTATCCTACTCTTTAAGGGTTCTAAAGTGTTCTTTGGATAGATTTCTTTGCTTACTTACTTTGGTGTTTTATTTAACCATTTTGGGAAATGGTCTTATGGGACATTTTCAGTCAGTGTAAACAAATGAATAATTTTAATGCTGTGAGTCTGATATAAATTGAGTCAGGACTCTGTTGGCTTTCAGTGTGAGACGTGTGTTTTTCCCTCTTGCTGTATAACCTTACACAGAGTTTTAGTGGTTGAAGATAAACACCTTCAAATTTTTGCTTCTTATGAACAAACACTTGGGGCAGAAATGGATTGGATATCAAACATTTACTCTTTTCTAGGAATATATCACCCCGAGTAGGCTAGGGAAAAACAGGAATACTTATGAAACACTACAAACTCTTAAAATCCTGAGTGTCCACTTTCATATGAGTTTCATATTAACCACCACTGTGGAGTGGGACGTGACAAAGACATTCAATGATCAATACAGACACAACAAACCAGGAGCAAATTCCATATTCTGGCCTTTGGGAAAAGTTAAAACAGTCTCTGATTAGGAAAAACTTGTTTTATTAGATATAGGACCAGCTGTAGCAGGTTCTAGCTCTGACCTTGTATCCCACAATATTAGTAAAAGCATCACTCAAGGGTTCTACTGATCCTTAAAGGCTTCTACTTTAAATCCTCTGTGATAGTAAGAGCTTCTGCTGCAGGTTTCTACATAGCTGAAGGTGAAGCTGAAGAACCAGTGAAAGGTTTCTAGATTTGACATTTTATCCTTTTTTTTTTTTTTTAATAATTTATCCAACAAAGAAACCCTCAAAGGTTCTTCAAGGGTGAATTGTTAATAGTCCTTCTGATCCTTAAGGGGTTCTACTTAAACCGTTATCTGAAACCCTGTGGTGTTAGGTTCAACTTTTAAGGGTTTCCCCAAAGGACAAGCTCAAAAACCCTTAGAGAGAAAAAAAAAAAGAATCCTTCAAGGGATCTTGAAGGACAATGAAGAGTTTGTCACTTCCTTAAGTTTTATTTAAAGCACTATCTGTTGAGGTTTTACGCAAAAGGTGAGTTTTACAGAAGGGCACGCTGAAGATTCGGGTTCTGGATTTGACCTTTTCTCTTTTTAAGACTTTTACTTGAAAAAAAGTCTTTTTAAGACGTTTACTTCTACACAAGACCTTTAAAATGACCTGCAGAAGAACTTTCTGGAGTTTTTCCCTTTTCTGTGCTCCATGTTCAAGATGTCAGCCTCGAAGAAATACAGTAGGTAGATTGTGTGGTTGATGTAGCTTTTGTTTAATGGTAAAGAGAACAAAACACACACACACACACACAAGCACAAAAAAAAATCCCTTGGGCTCTTACTGATTAATCTAGATAGTGTTAAATGTTTAACAGGACACGTTAAGGAACATTTTAACTTCAGCAAAAAAAAGAGTTCACTCTTCAACGGGTCAAGTATAAGTGATACACCTTTGTTTTATACACAAACACACACACACATATACACACACACACCTGGCAGCCCTGCCTTTTACCTTATTGACACACACTCTCTCAGATCACTTATTTGCATAAGCGTTTGCAAGTCAAACGAGTCTCTCAGTGTAGATGTGCAGGGGTCCCACACTGCACGTTCTGACATAGCCTCTCCCTGCTAATGCCAACAATAACCTTACGACACCCAACGTAAAACCCCATAGCCCACAGCATGAGCGAAATATAAACTATACGCCATCATAACAAACTAAACACATAAACCACGTAAACCACAAATGCACACGCTTAAAACACAAAGCTCTAAAATCCACAACCACAAAAAACACGCAATACGACACGCCATGGGACGGGAGAATGGGCTCAGGAGTCGTAGGAGGCATTTCAGGAGGAAACGTGTACACAATACGTCTAAAGTACATGTAACGCATGTCATATCAGGAGTTGTACTGAATCGTTGATCTGATTGCCTTAGAGTGTTTTTTTTTAACTTTCGTTTCTTTCACTCCCTGCATGTGGTGTGGAAAAGGGCGAGGAAACGCATTCCTCTCAGCGCACGAGATCTTCTCGTCCAAGGTCTTTTTGGCTTGCCGTGCTAGGAGTGGGCCGAAACCTGCGGCAACGTGACTGAACGTGTAAAAGAAGAGCATTTCAGTTTCAGCCTCGAAACAAAACACACGCACACACTCGCCTTTTTGGATCTGGTGCACCTGGCTGACACACGACCACCTCGGCGACACGCCTCTGCCCAGAATCCCTTCATTTGCACACGGATTTGCAAGTCAAATGATATGCCGTGTTCCCGGTGCCAAGAGTCGTGGAATGTGAGTTCTCTCCTCAATCTCCACTGATGTACAACAACACACACACACACACACACACACACACACAAATATAAAAGATACAGTGTGTTCCCTGGTGAAGGTACCTTATACAAGCTACATTTCTTCTTACTTCTTACACAAAATTGTGGATTAATAGTATTCATAATTCTACGACCAAATGTCCAGTAGAAGGATAAAAATATTTGACTATTTTGACCTTGTTGTGAACATGGAGCTTTTTCTATGTGGGAAAAAGTTTTAATGCTTCCTTAAGGTTAATTAGGTTAAGGTTAGGGTTAGTTTTAGGTGTAGGCATGGTGTTAATTAGCTGCATAAATAATTATGTCACTGATGGGTCCACATAAGGATACTGAGACATCTGTGTGCGTGTGTGTGTGTGTGTGTGTGTGTGTATGTGTGTGTGTGTGAGAGAGAGAAAGAGAGAGAGAGAGAGAGAGTGAATGAGGCTAATATTATGAGTCGGTGTTACGCTCCTTTAATCATTGTTCTCTCTTAAGGCCTCGAGGCTCCATGACACATTATTAAAGAACATTACAACAGCTGAGAAGCGGCCAGACGAGCTGAACTTATCCTACAGGATAGTTCGCCCCAAAAGCTGACATTGCTAATGAGCGATATACAAACTAGTTAAAAAGATGCAAATGTCATCTTTGTTGACTGATGTTTTATCTCCCATCCTGTATTTATCTTATTTCTGTTGCAGCTGCTCCTGTGGTAGGAGGATGACATGATCAGTGTCCCACTGATATTACTTTGCCTCGCACATATGGTGTTGGGGGTTTGATTCCCACCTCTGTGTGTGTGTGTGTGTGTGTGTGTTTTCTGTGTTTTTTCTGTGTGTGTAGAGAACATGTGTTCCCCCTGTGCTTCAGGGGTTTCCTTGGAGTTCTCAGGTTTTCTCCTCCAGTCCAAAGACATGCACTGTAGGCTGATCTATAAATTGTCTGTAGTGTGTGTGTGTGTGTGTGTGTGTGTGTGTCGTGCCCTGTTATGAGTTGGCAGGGTGTCCAGGCTAACCCCTGCCTTGTGCCCTGAGTCCTCTGGGATAAACTCCAGGATCTCTGTGACCCTATTTAGGATAAGCTCTACAGAAAATGGACGAATGAAATAAAAATATTCATTCATTCTTTTCATTTCCATTTTTCTCGGGGGGGGCCTTTATCCGGCTCTATTCTCGGGTCCAACCCTGGGGAGCAATCACACACTACGGACAATTTAGAGATGCCAATCAACCTACAATACATGTTTTTGGACCGGGGGAGGAAACCGGAGTACCCGGAGGAAACCCCCGAGGCACGGGGAGAACATGCGAACTACACACACACCCCCCGGCGGAGGCGGGAATCAAACCCCCAACCCTGGAGGTGTGAGGCAAACATGCTAACCACCAAGCCACCGTGCCCCCAAATAAAAATATTATGATCATAAAATACAAGTACAATATTCGTACATTCCACTTTTTGACTGCACACACTGTTCACATCTTCTTCTCTTTTTTTTTTTCAAAATGTCTGGGTAGGATAGTATAAATGTAGCATAATGGCAATGAATGAAACTATATCTGTTTAATCTGATTAAACAGCACATTTTCTCTCCTACTTCACTATATGCTTGATGCTATATACTTTTTTTTTTTTTTTATATATATATATATATATATATAAGAATTTTAGTTAAAATACATTAAAAAACCCGAATATTTTAATCACAGTTATTTTATTTTCAGTTATATTGATACTGATGGAAGAGCTCACTTTAAACAAACCCTGAATGCAAATGTTACAAAAATAAATCTCTTATAATTACGTCATCAGCCTGCCAGCAGCATGGATGCTAGTACAAGTACATCTGTGTATTTGCCGATTGCATTAAAAACTCAACCGTGTTACTCATTTTAGAGCGAAATGCAGCCTGCATCAGCAAAGAAGAGCGAGAGATTGTTGCATGAGGTGAGTCAAGACATTTTTTTTTTTTAAATTTAAGAGAAGAGATGAGAAGAGAAAAGAAGAGATGACATGAGACGAGACGAGACAAGCTGAGCTGAGCTGAGATGAGATGAGATGAGATGAGATGAGATGGGTGGGAGTGAGAAATTAACCCTTGCCTTCCCAGAATCGCTTACTTACTCATATAATAACTGAAATGACTCTTACTTGGAAATTCCCAGCTGTGAGCTACAAAAAAAAGGGTTAAACAAACACCCGCACACACACATATGGTTAAAAGTGAAATGCTGATCTATTCACTGACAATGATGCTGTTGTATTATTATTATTATTATTTTTTAAAATAAATAAATAATAAGTTTTTACATTTAAACCCTTTACCTTTAAACGCACAGGATCTGCAGATCCAAATGTACAACTCTTCTCTCTCTTTTAAGTTCACACACCATTCAGATCCTGCTCTGCATTATTCATAATGGGTCATGAATAAATGAAAAGCTTTAAGAGGAATAACTGAGTAATAATAAAAATAATAATAATAATAATAATAATAAACAGTTTCAGGAGTGCACAAACTTGCGAACCCCCAGCAAACCCTCATTTGCATATAGATCTTATCGAATCGAATAATCAAGATAATTATGTAGTACAAAAGCTGTGAATAGCGGAAGGTGCAGCGTGTCAGGATGTGTGAGTCATGGTGTTGTCGGCGTGTTGGTGTTACGGGGAGCAGTTTGTCATCCTGTCATGCACCTCTGAGAGCTTTGTGTCGAGTGTAAATATTTAGAGTCATTAATATACATGCACGCTTACTCCCAGATGAAATCACTAAAATAAAAAAGCTCGAATGTTCGAACAGTGTGAGGAGACTTTGTTAAAAATGCTTGCGAGCGTACAGGAGCTGAGATTAGACGCTGATCAGCATCAGATTGTTGTTTTGCTAGATTGTGTGTGGGCATGTTTGGTGGTAACCGTAGAATATGTAACAGTTCTGATGTTGTAGGGACGAAAAAAAACTGCGCCTTTAATTAAACGATAACTAAAATAGATAAATGGTTTCTTCTTGGTTTAATAAACACACACACACACACACACACATTTGTCTTACTGTCATTGTAAGTCTCAAATAGGTAAAAAAAACAACACAGCAGTTGGATTTAAAGTCACTATTAAATACAGGGTCAGTTGATTTCCAATCCAAATATAGAGTATATTTCATAATTCCTCTCACTTTCCAGCAGTTTTAAGAGTCAAATCTTTAGGTCCTGTGGCACCACAAGATCCGTAAACAAGAGCGATAAAAAAAAAAAAACAACAACCATCCAACCAATCAGGACAAAGAGGAGTCTCTACTGGTTTGTCAATCATCTTGCCTAACTTTCTAACTACATTGTGAAGCACTGGGAGAAAACTGACAACATCACAGCGCCAGGATCGCTCGAATAACACGGCGTCTGATTAAAGGTTCAGTGCTCAGGTTGCCCATGTGACGTTATTCCACTGATTTACAGTCAAATCAGAAATATTGGAAAAATCATTAATCATATCATTATTATCTTTTTACAGGTAAGCACTGATGTAATTATTAATGTATTGATTTTGAATGAGGGTTTTCCCCTAGAGAAAAAAAACAGATCTTTTATATATTTTTTTTAATTAATTAAAAAAAAAAAAAGATTTTTAATCACGTATTTTTATCTTTGGTGCCCATCAAGGTATAAAAACATTGCCGTCTTAATATGCATGTGAGGACATTCTGTCTATTAGCACCATTAATAATTATGTTAGAGTGTGTGTGTATGTGTTTAAGTGTCACACCTAACCCATTATTTTTATT
The DNA here is from genome assembly GCA_033459395.1 of Hemibagrus guttatus. NCBI lineage: Eukaryota > Metazoa > Chordata > Actinopteri > Siluriformes > Bagridae > Hemibagrus > Hemibagrus guttatus. The sequence continues at coordinate 19,559,937 of JAUCMX010000017.1, forward strand.
ATTTATTTATTTATTTTTATTTACAGTGTCTTCTCCACCTGCTACTCAAACACCTGGAAGGCCACTGGCTCTCTCTCTCTCTCTCTCTCTCTGTCTCTTTGTCTCTCTCTCACACACACATACACACACACACACACACACTTGATATGTAGTAAACCCCTACAGGGAATTCTAATTCAAAGCAAATGTTCATGAGGTGAACAAAGCCTAGGTCATGTGATCTGATGATTTCCCAATCGTGCTGCTCAGAACAGTCGAAATGACTCGATGCAATTTGGATTGCAAATGTGCTCATACAGGTATGCAAATCCTGCTAATATCAAGTTAGCAAGTCTGTCTCCTCCCACCCACCCACTCACTTCACTCTAACACTCTAGTCACAATGTGTTACCCGTCCTATATGAACTCCCTGTATTTGTGACTTCACAACTCCTGAAAAATCCTTGATGTTCTCAATGGTGTCTGGCGCCATCTACCGGTGGACGCTTGAACTGCTTCAAACGCTTCCTCTCTTTCGATCTTCACTTGTACTGCTTTGTGTCCATTTCCATTGTCTGTACCGCTTATCCGACCTATTCTCGGGTCACGGGGAGCCTGTCTCAGGCGTCATCAGGCATCAAGGCAGGATACACCCTGGACGGAGTGCCAACCCATCACAGGGCACACACACACTCATTCGATCACACACTATGGGCAATTTAGAGACTCCAATCAGCCTAGAAGCATGTCTTTGAACTGTGGGAGGAAACCGGAGTACCCGGAGGAAACCCACCAAGCACGGGGAGAACATGCTAACTCCACACACACAGCGAGCGGGAGCGAGACTCGAACCCAGGATGCTGGAGGTGTGAGGCGAACGTGCTAACCACTACTGCTTCGTGTCACTTATCATTACTTAAAATATCTGCATTTGAATTCACAGGATATACAAAGGAACTTTTTTTTCCCCATTTTTAAACCATTCTTTTATGTGTCAGGATCATCCTGACCAATCACAGGCGCTTCTTTGGATCACGTGATCTGAAGATTAACAGGTTGAAACCTTTAAATTGTGAACATTGATATTTCACTGATGGATGTTAAGTAAGCAATATAACACAACTGGGCATGTAGTTATAGGTAAGTAATCAACAACAAGGCGGTGTGTGAAATTAATTATTGCCTTATGGATGCTGAAATGTTTTATTTCTCTTACATTAAATAAAGAACTAAACATCATACCCTTTATCTGATTATAGCTACATTTAGTTTTGTGGATCATCTGTGAAAAAGTTAGTTGATGTTACTTACGTTAAAACAGCTATAAGAAATAATTTCCTCCTCTTGATGGTGTCTAGCATACTACTGTGCATACACCAATCAGGCATAACATTATGACCACCTGCCTAATATTGTCGGTCTGCTTTTTGCTGCTAAAACAGCCCTGACCCATTGAGGCACGGACTCCACTAGATCTCTGAAGGTGTGCTGTGGTATCTGGCACCAAGATGTTAGCAGCAGATCCTTTAAGTCCATGGGCCCCACCTCACAACTTATAGGACTTAAAGGAATTACGAGGCATAAAGGATACTTTTGATAGATACTGACTACTGCAGACTGGGAACACCCCACAAGAGCTACAGTTTTCACAATTTGGCCCTTCGTCAAACTCGCTCAAATCCTTACACCTGCCCATTTTTCCTGCTTCTAACACTTTGAGGACAAAATGTACACTTGCTGTCTAGTATATCCCACCCACTAACAGGTGCCATGATGAGGAGATAATCAGTGTTATTCACTTCACCTCTCACTGCTCATAATGTTATGTCTGATCGGTGCATGTTGTTGTTATAGTCCACAGTCAATTGTGTAGTTTAGTGCTTTGTATTTATTCATTTCTTTTTATTTAGAGCCACATAGGGTAGAATGTAATTTATGACCCGGTTCTGAAATACTTAAATATGACTCTCTGGCATTCCTAAGATTTGAACACAACCTCCTTGTAACTAAGACACATCCTTATTCCATATGCTTCAATCTCAAGACCTGAACATAGCACACTTCTTATCTTCACAAGCCACAAACAGGCTGATATGCAAATGTGAGAATAATGTGAGAGAGGCAGAGACAAAAGAGAAAGAGAGAGAGAGAGAGAGAGAGAGAGAGAGAGAGAGAAATACAGGTGCAATTCTAAACTTAAACACGCATTATCAGCGAAGCAAAAACAGCAGACGTGAGCAGACCCCAAATCTTTAAATGGGAACGTTCCATCACGTAGGCACGTCTGACCGACTGACAACGCAAGCGATGGAGTAGAGGATTAATCAGATTTTAGCGTGTAACCATTTCCTGTCATGGTACACCAATATATCCTCTTCATGCTAACCTTTAGTGATTGGAAGGATGTGGTTTACAGAAACAAACAACACATGCCACATAGTGCATTTATTCCATTACACCCCCAACCACACACAAACACACCCAAATATAGAGCACAAACACGTCAGTGTGCCAAAGTTGATCAGTTCAGGGTCAAGTACAGTGTGATGCATTTCTGGTATGTATTTTTGCCCCAAGAAAGTCTGTGATCAGACGTAGGTCAATTACGGCTTTCTCCTACTCGACCTTCAAACTAATTACGGTGTTAATTAATTAGTAAGAAGAAAAACAAAAGCTAATGTTTTTTATTTAAATGTTCAGAGTAACACTATAGCTCTTGATGCACTAAATGATCAGAATAAAACCTTGTGCATTTATCCAAGTCAGAATCCAATCTAAACGCACAGCACCATTAAATACAGGGTCAGTTCATTATCAGTACAAATCTACAGTATATTTCAATAACAATTGTCACTTTCCAGCAGCTTTTAGTCGATACTTTGTGCCCTGTGGCAACACAAGACCTGTAAACAGGACAGAAAAAACTGCAAACATCTAACCAGTCAGGACAAAGAGGAGTCTTTATGTGCGTCAATCATGCTGACTAACACGGCTCTGTGCTCAGGTTGCCCACGTCACGTTTTTCCATTGGCTTACAGTCAACTTAAAAAATATTGGCACCCAGCAAACATTACTCATAATCATTATTTTTTTCACTCACACTTCCTCTGTGTCACATTTTCTGACCCCAAAACAATATTTATAATAAATGCGAACACAATAGTCATTCTTGTATTATTAAAAAGTATTATTTAATTATGTTGAATGATAATGTCCATAAAGTACATTTTTGCCTTTTACCAAATGTGAGGCCCTTTGTCAATCCATCAGCATGAGGAAAACTAACAAGCTTTCAGTGTAACAAACAGATTGGTCTTAAATCATTTATGATAGCTAATGGATATCAAATATAAAGAAAAATACAGTACAATCAGCACCATGAAAAAAAAACAAACACACAAATATCCTGATACCAGAATGAATGACTGGACCTGCTCGTTGCAGTCAGGTGAGAACAAGATCAAACATTGTGGCCATCATCATGAGCATGTCTGCTGGAAATGAAGACTGTACACACACAGAGCACGTGGCCAGCTTTTGCCGCAGGTGGGTCAGGTGCTCTTGTCAAGATTGATGACATCATTCTGGTGACAGTAAAAAAGTATGGAATTAAGAGAATTTGGTGGAATATTGTTTTTTAATTAATCTTTGTGGGGGCACGGTGACTTAGTACGTTTGCCTCACACCTCCAGGGTTGGGGGTTCGATTCCCGCCTCCGCCATGTTTGTGTGGAGTTCGCATGTTCTCCCCGTGCCTCGGGGGTTTCCTACGGGTACTACGGTTTCCTCCCCCAGTCCAAAGACATGCATTGTAGGTTGATTGGCATCTCTAAATTGTCCGTAGTGTGTGATTGCGTGAGTGAATGAGAGTGTGTGTGTGTGCCCTGTGATGGGTTGGCACTCCGTCCAGGGTGTATCCTGCCTTGATGCCCAATGATGCCTGAGATAGGCACAGGCTCCCCGTGACCCGAGAATAGATCGGATAAGCGGTAGACAATGAATGAATGAATGAATGAATTAATCTTTGTGTCATAATTAAAGAAATATTTAAGCACCTTCAAACAGACATGTGAATCACATAAAAAAAAACAATGAAGTATATTTAAATTAATATTTAAGTTAACCCAGCATATAACAAATATATATACTGACCAGCATAACCTATAACCTGCATAATATTGTGTTGGTCCCCCTTTTGCTGCCAAAACAGCCCTGACCCGTCGAGAAATGGACTCCACTAGATCCCTGAAGGTGTGCTGTGGTATCTGGCACCAAGATGTTAGCAGCAGATCCTTTAAGTTGTGAGAGAGGGCCTCCATGGATCGGACTTGTTTGTCCAGCACATCCCACAGATGCTCGATTGAATTGAGATAATGTTAATGAGTGGTTATAATGTTATGCCTGATCAGTGTAGGTATATATACACACGTAAAATGCTTTTCATAAAGGATTCTGTAGAATTCTGTAGTTCACGAAGTGAACTATTTACTTTTCATTTTTAAATAGCTACTTAATTGGGCTAGACTTACTTAGAAGGGTATGAGTTTAAATCCCATCCCAGTACCACCAAGCTGCCTCTGTTCGATCCTTAAGAAAAACCCTAAACTTTCAACCGCTGGGCCGTGTTATAAACAGTATGAATGAACCAAAAGAGCAAATGAGCCAAATACGCCTGCAACTATTCAGTCATGTAGAAGAAGAGCATGTTCAGGACAGACAGGAGAACTTGTTTATTTCTTTTTGTTCACTTTGAAAATGGGGTCACGGCTGAGCGCAACATGGAAACAAAATGAAAAAACACATCTGAGCTGAACATGATAGAGGAAGGCATGAAGAGGTTTTTTTTCTTTCTTGGATTTTGTTTGAATAAAAAAAAAAAAAAAAAAAAACACACACACACACACACACACACACACACACACACACACACACACACACACACACACACACACACACACACACACACAGGTTTTTCATATTTGCTATGTTCAAAATGTTCAAATACATGAACTAAACCAGAGTATAATACTCACATGGAGTATTAATGCTTTTCTGAAGAACCAAGAAATAAGCCAAGCAGTGCAAATACACAAATTATTTAAAAAATTAATATAAACAATAAAAAAAAAAAAACATTTAGATGCATTGCATATGAGAGGTCCATGAGGTAAAGCTTGACCTAAACTGTCGCCTTATATTCACATTAAACACTAAAACACCAGTGTAAGAACTGCAGAAGTGTGTGAAACACAAATCCCTCCACAGCTGAAGAAGCGATGAATAAAAAAGGCAGTTCCTTTGTCCTTCTAAGGAAGAAAAAGTACCGTAAGACTGCGGGGGCTGAAAGAAAGTGAGAGCGAGAAAAATCTTCAAAGGCTCTTTGGCAGATTATTTTCCATAGCACTGTTTCCCGTCTGACCCGCGGGTTATAGGTGACAAATGGTTTTGCCCCTGACTGCGTCTCTTGAAGAGTGGAATCTGTAAACAGACACAAACGAATGTCAAGATGCAATAAATCATCATAGAAAACGATTTGCGATGTCTAATATCGTAGTGAAACAGTGCCAGCTGGCGGTATGATTCAAAGTCATATCTACACGAGTGAAAACCGAGACATCCTGCTGTAATGTGCCCACCTTCTGATCCGAACCGCACCGCATACCCACATTAAAAAAAAAAGAAAAATGCAACGTAAAATCAATGACATTCAGCTTCCCTACAAAACCCAAACCTTCGACATGAGGTTGTGGTCTTTAAGGGGATCCCCCTAGAGGTCATATCATTAATCCTGCTTCTGCGATATCTGGTACAGATTAATTGCTGTTAAAGTCTCAATTCTGGCGAATCAGGTGGTGTTGATTTATTTTGTAGCACGATAAATCAATATTGTTGGCTGTAAGGGAAAAATCACGTGTCTATATTAACGCACATTTTTCATACGTTATCGTTTTTATAGTGATGATTGACGCTGGGACTTGTATGGCTGAGGCACCACATATACAGATTTATTTAAAAAATTGTAATTGTTAATATGGGGTCGCTTCTGTGAGGAGATGTTTATTTAGGTTCTGCAGAAAACAGCTTGTTTCCAACACGAGAAAGTCTTCATGATGGATGATGTGGTTTTGTGGTTCAACTTCAAGACAGAAAAGAAATATCGGCTGCTGAGGGAATGACTGTATGTAGCTACAACTCTTTACAGGAATGAACCAGTTTCTAACAGAACTGTAAATGGATCGAAATCATGTTGCGTTTGCGCTGAAAATTTCCAATTGTATAAAAGGAACGAAACCTGCCATTGTTGGAAAAGAATCAAGTTCAGGCCACCAATTTGGTTGATTCTTTTCCTACAAGAGCATTTCCAAAAGGTATTTATTTCTAACACGATTGCTAGGGACGTGTAAAAACAAAGGAAATCGGAAAATCTGCAACACGGTTGTGAAATGTAGGACTTTTTTTTGACGTAATGCTATATTTAAAACAAACGTCTCTTTTCGTCAATATCAGCAGGCTACAAAAGCAGGAAATTTCTTTTGTTCGTTTTTTAACATGCAACCCCCTATACCCTCGAAAATTCTATTTCAAGCTCGAGTTGTTCTTTCTACATTTTTCTACTTTCGACATTGGCTGCATTCCAATAGTTTTAACGCACCCTTGTTGACTTCCCCTTGCTGTTTCCACTTGGGGGAAATCCCCACCACTATCACAAGGGTTGATCCTAAGCTTACTTCAGCTTAGGAAGTCTGTTAGTTGAGCACTTTAATAAGCAGAGGATCAACTCAGAATTCAGTCACAATATAACAGTATAATGGCAGCTGAAGTTAAAAATGTTAAAGTTAAAGCTAAGCCAAAAAGTCTTAAAAATTAACCATTTGAATTTCTGTATCTTACTATGTCAGCTTTATTGTGTTATAAAAACCTTCCAGGATACTGATTACGCAATATAACATTTATTTTAAGTGTTGTGAAGATGAATCAGGTGTGTGTACATGCCCAGGTATTACTCTAACCCACAGTGAACCTGTTCAGTTCCTAGAAACACTGAGCTCAAGTCATCTTACTCGGGGTGTGTCGGGGCTGCTGAATGGCGAGGGCTCAGCCGAGCAGTTCTCCTTATCAAAGGAGTTGTCTCGCTGCCTGTGTGCAAACTTCCTCTTCAGCGCTTCAGCAATAAGAGCAGCCGGATCCGACGAAGACACTGTCCCTTTACTCCGCCTTTTCCGTGCAGGTGTTCCTCCTGGAGACCTGAACACACCATCACAACACACAATTTAGGACATGAATCAACATACTGTCGTGTTGTTGCCTACATGGAAATAACGCTTACATTCTTGATGTGACTACAGTCAAGATAAAGATCCCAGAATCCTGTGTTTTCTTTTGTTTTGTAAAGAATTCTGACATAATTACATCCATAATCTCTTAGTTATTATTAAACTACTTGCTTTTTATTTCATAATACAGTGGTGTGAAAAAGTGTTGGCCCCCTTCCTGATTTATTTTTTTGCATGTTTGTCACGTGTTTCAGATAATCAAACACATTTAAATATTAGTCAAAGATAACACAAGTAAACACATCATGCAGTTTTTAAATGAAGGTTTTTATTATTAAGGGAAAACAAAATCCAAAACTACATGGCCCTGTGTGGAAAAGTGTTTGCCCCCTAAGCCTAATAACTGGTTGGTCCACCCTTAGCAGCAACAACTGCAATCAAGCGTTTTCCATAACTTGCAATGAGTCTGTTACAGCGCTGTGGAGGAATTTTGGCCCACTCATCTTTGCAGAATTGTTGTAATTCAGCCACATTGGAGGGTTTTCGAGCATGAACCACAGCATCTCAATGGGATTGAGGTCAGGACTTTGACTAGGCCGCTCCAAAGTCTTTTGGAGTGCAGAACCCAAGTTCGCTTCAGTTTGAGGTCACAAACAGATGGCCGGACATTCTCCTTCAGGATTTTTTTGGTAGACAGCAGAATTCACGGTTCCATTTATCACAGCAAGTCTTCCAGGTCCTGAGACGAGCCTTTATGCCCTTTTTGCTCAGCAGCAGTTTTCGTCTTGGAACTCTGCCAAGCAAACCATTTTTGCCCAGTCTCTTTCTCATGGTGGAGTCATGAACACTCACCTTAACTGAGGCAAGTGAGGCCTGCAGTTCTTTGGATGTTGTTGTGGGGTCTTTTGTGACCTCCTGGATGAGTTGTCGCTGCACTCTTGGGGTAATTTTGGTCGGCCGGCCACTCCTGGGAAGGTTCTCCACTGTTCCATGTTTTCGCCATTTGTAGATAATGGCTCTCACTGTGGCTCGCGGCAGTCCCAAAGCTTTAGAAATGGCTCTATAACCTTTTCCAGACTGATAGAAAGTAATTGAGATCTTTCTCATTTGGTTTTGAATTTCTTTGGATCTCGGCATGATGTCTAGCTTTTGAGGATCTTTTGGTCTACTTCACTTTGTCAGGCAGGTCTTATTTAAGTGAGTTCTTGATTGTGAACAGGTGTGGCAGTAAAACAGGTGTGGCTAGAGAAATTGAACTCAGGTGTGATAAACCACAGTTAAGTTATGTTTTAACAGGGGGGCAAACACTTTTTCCACACAGGGCCATGTAGTTTTGGATTTTGTTTTCCCTTAATAATAAAAAACTGCATGATGTGTTTACTTGTGTTATCTTTGACTAATATTTAAATGTGTTTGATTATCTGAAACATTAAAGTGTGACAAACATGCAAAGAAATAAGAAATCAGGAAGGGGGCCAACACTTTCACACCACTGTATAATGTTTTTTCAGAAAATCATATCATTTTACCTGACGATAGTTTCTTTTTTCTAGTGCGCTAGCTAAAACTAGCTAACCTTACATAATTTCTGACAGGAATTTTTATATATAATCTTTACTGCTGCAGCTAATGTGAAATAACCTAACAGGATTTCTGAGTGGATTTAGGTCATGCTTATAAATATTTCATCTTTACTGTCATCTTTATTGCTAAAGCTACCCTATTAGCAAGTAGGTGACAAACTGGCAGGATTTCTGAGAGAATCTTAGGTCATCTTTATAAATATTTCTAATCTTTAGGAGTAAAGTTAGCCTACTAGATAGTATGAGGTGACCGGAGAGAATTTTAGGTTGTATTTATTAATATTTTACTTGAAATTACAATATGCCTTGTAGGCAGCAGGGGGATCAAAAACCCACACACAAATGCGCTCTTTACATTGCTGATTTAAACAGAGAAATGACACTGGAGTAAAAATGTTGGGAGTGTTGGCGTACCTCTCCACAGTACGAAGTTTAACCTGGTTCAAATCCTTCAAGACATCTAGCATGGAAGGAACTGTGGTTGATGAGGCCTCACTCACTACAGCTTTATCCTTCCTGGCTGCCTGTCTCCGTCTTATCATATCAGTCACAGAGACCTGCTCGGAGCCAACGCCAGGAGGAGGAGGAGGAAGAGGAGGCGGTGGTGGTGGAGGTAGAGCAGCCATGAAAGGAGTGGAGGTAAGAACAGGAGCAGGAAAACGTGAACACGGAGTGGAGGGATTGTTCAGGAGGGAACTGTCCACTGAAATGAAAAAGAAAAAAAGTGCAGTATTGTGGAAACCGATGATTTTTACTCACTAACCCATTCATCCAAGAGGCTTTAATAGTTCTGCTAATGTATAACTCAATCAGGTCTTCATAAAGCTTCATAAAGACTAGAATAATTTAAATTATTATGGTATTTGCTTTAAAGTACTCAGTCGGTACGTAATATTATTTGCATAGTGTGACCATTATTATTGTTCTAAAATCTAAAAAAAATAGTAAAAAGGAAAGAAAAATAGATAAATCAGGCATGATACTGAAATTAAGATCTGTTGTGAAATCTTCAGTTTATTAAACGTTAGAGCATTGAAATCTTGTGGCACAAACAGGGTAAAAACTGTCACTAGGGCTGGCTCAAAACTCAAGATTTTAATTGTCACATACAAGGTTACATATGGTACACAACTTGGACTAAATTGGCATTTTAAAGCATACTAACATCACAAAAATTCAGTTCCTTTGTGAGTGGACGCTTACCTGTTGGAGTGGTGACGATCTTCGCAATCTGAGCTCGCAATTTCAGTAACTCAGCCTCCAGTGCTTGGATCTTCTGAAAAGCCTCTGGTTGTGCGCTTGATGCCTGTGCGGTGTGTAATTTCTGTTCACGCGGAGCTGTGGGAATCGGTCGTACACACACAGCGGCTGGAGTTTCAAAGTCTTGCGACCATCCATGGTTCCTCAGCCGGACAGAACTCCTGCAATAGCAGTCATATGATTCGGTGAGGAAATCAGTTGCAATGTAACGCTGCCATTTAAAGCAGGTTTTGTGTGTTTTATGAAGAATCTTAACTCCACAGCTTCATTCGAAGACTAAAGGAACAGATGTCAAGAATGTGTTGGCTGATTATTTGCATTTGGGGAAACTGGAAATGTGTGTAGATCTGATTTTTGACTGAACCACACTGACACCCCACAGATTCCTTCACCATTTCCTCAAGTTTATAGTGGAACATCAAAAACAAACTAATGTATAAAGCTGTTTTCAGACCATCTACCTGAACTTAGTGCAGTTGTCTCCTTCGTCCTCGGCCATCCATAACACATCCGCTAGCGACGGAATGGCAGGAGCATCCACTGACACTTCGATATGACCGTGTCTCTTAATTGTCTGCAAAGGAACCTGATCAGACAGAGGGGAGAAGAAAGGGCAAAGCCATTAAAGGTTTCGTTTGGTGTCTAAAAAAAGAAACTGAATCAATTCAGTACTACAGGTGCACAGAAAGGTTTCCATTAAACTCATTTTAATATATTAGAAAGGGAAAAAGTACTGAATATCTGCAACGGTGGTTTTATTTTTCAAGCACTTGATGAATAAATCAATACTTAAATAAAGAGCATTTATTTATTCAGCTTTAGTAAACACCTTATCCTGGTCAGTGTGGCAATGCAGAGCTTATTCCAGGAATACACTCTGGATGGGATGCTATTCCATTACATCACACTTAAACGCTTATTTGCAAACTAAGGATAATTTTCTGTACCCGATACACTTTCTGGTATGCTTTTTGGGAGGGGGGAGGAAATCCATAAAGACGTAAGGTTCCCAAAATTGTTGTCACCGAAAACACGTTATTTAGAATATCTCTGAATGCTGCAGCATCACAATGTCCTTTAACTGAGCTGCACAAAGCAAGCTCTGTGTATGCATGGTTTGTCAAAATTTACATGGAAAAACTCAAGGGGCCCACACAGAGTCCTGACCGAATAATTCACAGCCACGCTGCAAATACAATGAAAAAGACTGGAGGATATTTGACTAGCAAATCTGCAATGTAGGTGTAATGGATCAAATATTCACATACTTTGGACATATAGTCTCAACACTTCTACTCAGATCAATAAACATGTTACAGTACCTGGAAACGGATGCGAGGATACGGAGTGAGAGGGAGATTTGTTCCAATCATGCGGACGATGCTACGATATTGACCACACAAAGTGCTCTCCCAAACTGGAATCAGCTGCAATTAAACAAATGGAGCTTTCATCACATTAGAAAAGAGGATGAGGACAAACCCAATTACAGACGTTTTGAAGAATCAACCCAACTGGAGATGACTCAAAAGTATTTTTCACGCTCACCATTTCTTGGGGAACCCCAAAATATTCTAGGACACATCTCATCAAATGGACGAGGTCTTCAAGCAAAGACATGATGACCAGGATCTTCTGTTCCTAATGGAGAGCTGGGTGAAAGCGTCAGCAGGGTTTCTGCAGTGATCAGTGCTCAATTAAAAGCACTGCAGCAGCACTGGATTCCTACACGTGGTGCAGCAGCATCAAATGAACGTCATGTCGTTCAATTCTGAAAGAAAGGAACAATAAAATCCATATAAAACATTAAAATTAACAACACACCAACACCTCCATTAGTGCAAGGACCAATACACAACGCCTGCTCAGAGGTCACGTTCAATGTAAACGGAACTGACTTCGATGGGTCATACACTACAAACATATATGTACAAATGAATCCAGTGTGCATCCATCTGAATTACAGAACTACTAAATAACAAAATGTCAAAACAAAACACAAAAATATGTAAACATTAATGATCAACATCACCTTTCAAACTTACTCATGCGGACGTGCTACGCTGGAGAACTCAAATAAAGCTGATTCGAGTAAAGCCGCATCTGATTGGACAATAGAAAGCTACCGTTGCGTCCTGAACCAATCACAGCGCCCTGTCTAGCGTGGAGCCAGAAGCATATCGACCAATGGCGTTGAGTTTTAACCGAGTGCGAAATTTGTATTTGTGGTCAGTGAGGCTGTGGTAAAGTAACGGTAAGGATTTTAAATTTAGGTCATTAATTATTATGTCGAACACTAAATAATCGAAATTAATTCGAATATAGTAATATTCGAAGTTAAGCAATAGGGTTGTGCGGTGTGCAAAAGTAGAAATGAAGCGATTTTCTGGCAAATGAATGTTAGCATGATTGCTAGCGCGACCTGACGTTGACGTCGTGGAGTCTCGAGTTCGGCTAACGCGTTTAGCTCAGGTTATTCCTTATGGCTCGATGATTATAATAACAGCAAACCATTAACCCATTTTATTTGTCATTTATATTATATTTGCAAGACACCAAGCGGTTACAAAGTCAATTTGAGTGAGTTATATAAGTATCGGGTGAAGTGGAACAGCCATTTTGCCAGTTAGCAGGTTGGCTAATGCTAGTTCGATAGCTACAATAGCTGGCACAACGGGAGTTGTGATGTAGTATGTTATTATTATATTATTATAGCATATACACAAATGTTCAGGTTTTTATTCTTTATTTCCCGACCAAAGTTGTCAACTGAGTGTCAAATCTGGTATATAAGCATGAAATTTATCTTTAGAAATTCAGATGTTTTGGGTTCAGTATCCTTTCAGACAGGAATTTATTTAGAAAATCAGTACAATGTTAAGACTTTATTCATGTACAGTGCTGCTTTAAAGAGTAATTGTCCTGGAAGTTAAGTCAATAACCATCCTTACTGACAGGTCCCGCTTCTTTATTTATGTTTTCTATGTAAATTTTTAGTGTAAAAAAAAAAAAGGTCTCCTCAATGTGTCTAAATTTGGGAAAAGTTTATCTGTGAAATGTTCCTCTTGTATGAAATCTGGTCTGTTCTCTAATCTAGCAGATAACCAGCCAAGATGATGGACGCAATGTCAGTCGTGACCCAGCTGAGAGATCTGGCGTCTGAGCCTCAGAATCGGGAGGTCATAGCGAAAGACGAGGGCTGTTTACCTGGTCTTGTTTTGTTCCTAGACCACAAAGACCCTCAAGTAGTGTTTGCTTCTCTGCAGGTATGAATCCACCTTGTGCAACACATTTAACAAACTTGTCAGTGTGAACTACAGTAACAGAGAATGTATGAAATAAGTTTGTGTGTTGAAAGCTTTGTGTTGAAAAGATCAATGTTGTGACTGTAACGTGCCATCTCCTCAGACCCTGAGGTACCTGGCAGAATCATCTCAAAACATCAACTCCATGAAGAACGAGCTAGGTATGATGGTGAGTCTGGAGACTCTGATGGAAAAGTAAGTCTAAGTTTTGTATTATCTTTATATTAAATTGTGACTGGATTGCTGTGAATGATTTTTTTTTAAATATTTTTTTCATGTAGAAGTGAACTGAGTACAGACATCACAGAGCTTGCTAAAGAGGTGTATGAAGTATTGAGCGCTCCAGAGAGGCCGGAAACTCTTAGAACTCCTGTGCAACCCATGAGGAGAAATAAACCTCAGTTCTTCATCAACAGTTCTAATAAAAAAGCCAAAACGATTACGCTTCATATACAGGGTTTGGAAGGGACGGTAAGTGTGTGGATATAAGTCTGTGGATGTGTTGATATGGATTTACTACTGCAGTCTTTACAAAACTGGCACAAATTGAAAACAACGTTAATTAAATGCAGAGAGAAGTAATTGTAAATGAGGAAAAAGGCTGAGCTCTAGTCACAAACTCTACATCTGCAAAGTAAACAATTTTAACATTTTAAAGTTTTTTACTGTCTCGTTTCAGGAAAAATAATTAGTCCAGTAAATATAGTCAGATGTTTGTAATAAAGCCACCAGTAAGTGTACAGCATTTAAGCTTGCTAATTCACTTAGTGTCTTGCAAAAAATTCATACCCCTTGAGCTTTTCCACATTTTGTCACGTAAAAACCACAAACATAAATGTATTTTATTAGCATTTTATGTGATGGATCAACACAGTAAGTGGCACATAATTCTGAAGTGAAAGGAAAATGATATGCTTTTAAAAAAATTTTACCAATAAAAATCTGAAAAGTGTGGCATGCATTTGTATTCAGCCCCCTTTACTCTGATGCCCCAATCTAAAATCCAGTGTATCCAATTTCCTTTAGAAGTCACCTAATTAGTAAATAGAGTCTGTGTGTAATCTCAGTATAATTACAACTGTTCTGTGAAGCCCGCAGAGGTTTGTTAGAGAACATTAGTGAACAAACAGCATCATGAAGCCCAAGGAACACACAGACAGGTCAGGGATAAAGTTGTGGAGAAGTTTAAAGCAGGGTTAGGTTATAAAAAAAAATATCCCAAGCTTTGAACATCTCACGGAGCGTCATGCAAAAATGGAAAGAGACTAAACTGACAGGCCTGGCAAGGAGAGCATTAATCAGAGAAGCTGCCAAGAGGCCCATGGTAACACTAGAGGAGCTGCAGAGATCCACAGCTCCACGGTCCACAGGGCAACTATTAGTCGTGCACCTGACAAATCTGGCCTTTATAGAAGAGTGGCAAGAAGAAAGCCATTGTTGAAAGAAAGCCATAAGAAGTCCTGTTTGAAGTTTGCAACAAGCCATGTGGGGGACACAGCAAACATGTGGAAGAAGGTGCTCTGGTCAGATGAGACCAAAATTGAACTTTTTGGCCTAAATGCAAAATGCTATGTGTGGCGGAAAACTAACACTGCACATCACCCTGAACACACCATCCCCACCCTGAAACGTGGGGGGGCAGCATCATGTTGTGGGGATGCTTTTCTTCAGCAGGGACAGGGAAGCTGGTCAGAGTTGATGGGAAGATGGATGAAGCCAAATACAGGGCAATCTTAAAAAGAAAACCTGTTAGAGTCTGCAAAACACTTGAGACTGGGGCGGAGGTTCACCTTCCAGCAGGGCACCGGCCTAAACATGCAGTCAGAGCTACAATGGAATGGTTTAGATCAAAGCATATTCATGTGTTACAATGGCCCAGTCAAAGTCCAGACCTAAATCCAGTTGAGAATCTGTGGCAAGAATTGAAAGTTGCTGTTCACATAAGCTCTCCATTCAATCTGACTGAGCTTGAGCTATTTTACAAAGAAGAATGGGCCAAGAATTACACTCTCCAGATGTGCAAAGCTGGAAGGAACATACCCAAAAAGACTTGTAACTGTAATTGCAGCAAAAGGTTTGGGTTTTTTCAAAGTATCGTTTCGGGGGACTGAATACAAATGCATGCCACACTTTTCAGATATTAATTTTTTTAGAAAACTTTGAAAACCATTTATCATTTTCCTTCCACCTCAGAATTATGTGCCACTTTTTTGTTGGTCTATCACATAAAATCCCAATAAAATACATTTACGTCTGTGGTTGTAACATGACAAAATGTGGAAAAGTTCAATGGGTATGAATACTGTTGCAAGGCTCTTGTACATGACCACCACACATACTACCATTTCAGTGTCACTGCTGTGCCGAGGATGGTGAATTCTGGCCAGAGGTTGTCCTTTTTGTTGTTTGACGAGTCACTGACTACATCCTCTATAATTCTATATTTATAAAGTACATAATGAGTGTAGGTACAAGAGAAATCATATATATTAATATATTGTCATAGATCTAATAAGCAAATTAGTTTTTATGCACCGTCTTAATTTTATGTGTGATGTGTAATGGCACAGGATAAACGAGGTGTGTGTGAAGAGGCTCTTCTCAGGGTTAAAGGAGTCATCAGCTTCACTTTCCAGATGGCGATGAAGAGATGCACAGTGCGTGTACGTGCAGACGTGCCAACTGAGGTAAATCTTCTGTTTTTCACTTCTCAGTTACACATATCCAGAATTGAAACTCTATCTGTTATCAGATCATGTGTGATTCTTTTCAATCCAGCACAAGTTCAGTTAAGACAGTAAAGTGCACTTTGTTTCCCATTCAGAGTCTGGCCTCAGCCATTGCTGCCACTAAAGTGCTTTCAGCTCAGCAGGTGGTGAAGAATGAGAGTGGAGAGGAGGTAGGTTGCTGTTTGTCTGATGACCTGTTTACTGAGTCCTGTTGCAAGGCACACATTAGAGCAAGGTTTCTTAACTTCATTCCTGCAAAGCCCTCTGCCCTGCATAGTCAGAAGTTTCCCTACACCCAGCACACCTTATACACTATATTGCCAAAATCTTTTTGGGACACCCCTCCAAATCATTGAATTCAGGTGTTATTTTTCTTGGCCCCTTAGTTCCAGTGAAACGAACTCTTAATGCTTCAGCATACCAAGACATCTTGGACAATTTCATGCTCCCAACTTGATGGGAACAGTTTGGGGATGTTTCCTTCTTGTTCCAACATGACTGCACACCAGTGCACAAAGCAAGGTCCATAAAGACATGGATGAGCAAGTTTGGTGTGGAGGAACATAACTGGCCTGCACGGAGTCCTGACCTCAACCCCATAGAACACCTTTGGGATGAATTAGAGTGGAGACTGTGAGCCAGGCCTTCTCATCCAGCATAAGTGCCAGACCTCACAAATGCGCTTCTATAGGAATGGTCAATAATTTCCATAAACGCACTCCTAAACCTTGTGGAAAGCCTTCCCAGAAGAGTTGAAGCTGTTATAGCTGCAAAGGGAGGGCCAACTCCATATTCATGTGCATGTAAAGGCAAATGTCCCAAAACTACAAGCAAGCAGCACACATGCAGGACAGTGGGTTACCATGACTGTAGTTCAGAAACCCTGCACTAGAGTGTAGTATAATACATTGTGTAAATTCCAACAGATGTGCCAGCATTGAATATTTAGCTGTAGCATTTATGATTTTGACCTTTTAATCTAAGTCAGTGGTCAAACCAAACCTTGTTTAGGGGCAGTTCCCAACCACTAGTCAGTACTCCCCTATCAGACACCAGCTACCACCAGGGGAGGATGCTAATGTGCTTCCATCGAGATGTGTAGAGCCAGTCTATGTATCTTTTTGAACTTCTCCATAACAGGGTAGTGTGACTTGGAGGAAAGTGTCTATCTTGATTGACGAGAGGTGATATGAATGCCTTCTCTCCCACCCAGACAGAATGGCAAATTTTGCTCTCTAGGCTGTTGATTTAAAAATTTTCAGTCATTTGCCTCACTGTTTTCTTGGCTGTCCCCAACTACTAAACAACAGTAGGGTTTTTGTCATAAAATTAATTTTTTTCCATTAATGATAGCAATGTTGGTACTTCTGTTTTCGATGATTTACCTATATCCTTATTTAGCTCTTCAGCCTTAAACCAGTAACTGACCATGTTTGATTCTACTGGCTGCAGGTTCTTGTCTCTCTCAGGACTACAGACACGCACATAGAAGAAAATCCCCACCTGCCAGATTATCTACCAGAAGATGAGAGTCCTGAGAAGGAGATCGACCGTGCCGTGTCCCGCACTGCTGCAAAACAGGATGCCAGTGGAAGCTGGTTAAGCTCAGCAGCCAGCTTTCTTACCAAAACTTTCTACTGGTGAAACTTTGGGCTGTAACATATGTAAATAGCTGTACCACACAAAGACTCTTATAATGCAGGTTGCTGAGTGAACAAGATCTCTCATCTACTCGCCCACCTTCATGAACACACAAAGTGGTATTATAATATCCAGTGCTACAAGCCTACTGCTTGTCTGGATTAAAACTTTTCACACTTTTATACGTAACATTTCAGTAATGATTGTCTGTGGTGTTTCTGTTTTTATTTGTGTGTTATTTCTGTTTGACTGTTACCTTGATCTGTTGTGTAAATACATGTCTGTGGACTTATTTTAAAGGTTGTACTGTCTTGTTTCAGGAAAAATAATTAGTTCAGTAATAAAATAATACATTGACTTATAACAGCTTCTGTTATGCAATTATAACAGCTTCTGTTGTAGGATGTAAAATCGCCTAATGAAAGTGGTTTGCTGTTTTAAAATGGTGTTTGGCGACAACAAAAAGAATTGCATTCAACATACACTATATAGCCAAATGTTTGTGAACACCTGACCATCACATCCAGATGTGGGCCTTGTCCAAACACACTTTGTCTAGAATGTCTATATGTTGTATCAGTATAGTTTCCCTTCATTGGAACAAAGTGGCACACAGTTGTTCCAGCATGACAACACTCCTGTGCTAAAACCCAGACCTGCTTAATCATCAGTGCCTGATGATTATGATATGATAAATGAACACAAATTCCCACAGCCATACTCCAAAATCTGGTGGAAAGCCTTCCTAGAAGAATGGGGGTTAATATAATGGTAAAGAGAGTCAAAATATGGAATGGGTGCTTCATGAAGCACATACTGTAAGTGGGGTGGTCAGGTGTCCACACACTTTCGGCTTTATAGTGTATGATTCAGTTCTATACACTGGATCACGTTTGAGGCTTACATAAAGTGACACCAAACAGTAAAAAGTGATTCAGTCTATAGGGTTTTTTTAGGGGTGGCAATGAGTGCAATGACTGCCCTTGATAAAATGTAGAATATTTAAAAGAAGAATAAATCAGATATTAATCCCATCTCTAGGGGTTACTAAAACAACTCTTTTTTTTTTTTTCTTTTTTTTTTATATATATTATATACATATATACATAACATTATGACTGGTGAAGTGAATAAGACTGATTATCTCCTCATCATGGCACCTGTTAGTGGGTGGGATATATTAGGCAGCAAGTGAACATTTTGTCCTCAAAGTTGGTGTGTTAGAAGCAGGAAAAATGGACAAGCGTAAGGATTTGAGTGAGTTTGATGAAGGGCCAAATTGTGATGGCTAGACCACTGGATCAGAACATCTCCAAAACTGCAGCTCTTGTGAGGTGTTCCCGGTCTGCAGTGGTCAGTATCTATCAAAAGTGGTCCAAGGAAGGAACAGTGGTGAACCGGCGACAGGGTCATGGGCGGCCGAGGCTCATTGATGCACGTGGGGAGCGAAGGCTGGCCCGTGTGATCCGATCCAACAGACGAGCTACTGTTGCTCAAATTCCTGAAGAAGTTAATGCTGGTTCTGATAGAAAGGTGTCAGAATACACAGTGCATGACGGGTCAGGGCTGTGTTGGCAGCAAAAGGGGGACCACCACAATACTAGGCAGGTGGTTATAATGTGTATATACAAACCCAATTCCAAAAAAGTTGGGACACTGTACAAATTGTAAATAAAAAAGGAATGCAATAATTTACAAATCTCATAAACTTATATTTTATTCACAATAGAATATAGATAACAAATGTTGAAAGTGAAACATTTTGAAATGTCATGCCAAATATTGGCTCATTTTGGATTTCATGAGAGCTACACATTCCAAAAAAGCTGGGACAGGTAGCAATAAGAGGCCGGAAAAGTTAAATGTACATATAAGGAACAGCTGGAGGACCAATTTGCAACTTATTAGGTCAATTGGCAACATGATTGGGTATAAAAAGAGCCTCTCAGAGTGGCAGTGTCTCTCAGAAGTCAAGATGGGCAGAGGATCACCAATTCCCCCAATGCTGCGGCGAAAAATAGTGGAGCAATATCAGAAAGGAGTTTTTCAGAGAAAATTGCAAAGAGTTTGAAGTTATCATCATCTACAGTGCATAATATCATCCAAAGATTCAGAGAATCTGGAACAATCTCTGTGCGTAAGGGTCAAGGCCGGAAAACCATACTGGATGCCCGTGATCTTCGGGCCCTTAGACGGCACTGCATCACATACAGGAATGCTACTGTAATGGAAATCACAACATGGGCTCAGGAATACTTCCAGAAAACATTGTCGGTGAACACAATCCTCCGTGCCATTCGCCGTTGCCGGCTACAACTCTATAGGTCAAAAAAGAAGCCATATCTAAACATGATCCAGAAGCGCAGGCGTTTTCTCTGGGCCAAGGCTCATTTAAAATGGACTGTGGCAAAGTGGAAAACTGTTCTGTGGTCAGACCAATCAAAATTTGAAGTTCTTTTTGTAAAACTGGGACGCCATGTCATCCGAACTAAAGAGGACAAGGACAACCCAAGTTGTTATCAGCGCTCAGTTCAGAAGCCTGCATCTCTGATGGTATGGGGTTGCATGAGTGTGTGTGGCATGGGCAGCTTACACATCTGGAAAGGCACCATCAATGCTGAAAGGTATATCCAAGTTCTAGAACAACATATGCTCCCATCCAGACGTCGTCTCTTTCAGGGAAGACCTTGCATTTTCCAACATGACAATGCCAGACCACATACTGCATCAATTACAACATCATGGCTGCGTAGAAGAAGGATCCGGGTACTGAAATGGCCGGCCTGCAGTCCAGATCTTTCACCCATAGAAAACATTTGGCGCATCATAAAGAGGAAGATGCGACAAAGAAGACCTAAGACAGTTGAGCAACTAGAAGCCTGTATTAGACAAGAATGGGACAACATTCCTATTCCTAAACTTGAGCAACTTGTCTCCTCAGTCCCCAGACGTTTGCAGA
Source organism: Hemibagrus guttatus (assembly GCA_033459395.1). Lineage (NCBI taxonomy): Eukaryota > Metazoa > Chordata > Actinopteri > Siluriformes > Bagridae > Hemibagrus > Hemibagrus guttatus. The sequence goes on from JAUCMX010000017.1 coordinate 19,580,666, forward strand.
CTGTTATAAAAAGAAGAGGGGATGCCACACAGTGGTAAACATGGCCTTGTCCCCACTTTTTTGAGATGTGTTGATGCCATGAAATTTAAAATCAACTTATTTTTCCCTTAAAATGATCCATTTTCTCAGTTTAAACATTTGATATGTCATCTATGTTGTATTCTGAATAAAATATTGAAATTTGAAACTTCCACATCATTGCCTTCTGTTTTTATTCACAATTTGTACAGTGTCCCAACTTTTTTGGAATCGGGTTTGTATACATACATGTAACAGGGTTTCAGGTTTCAGTGTATACAGATCCAGACATCTGTTTATTTCTTAATAGGTCTTATGTACATGTAAACAACATGAAAATGTTAATACAATTCAATATTCAATACAATTCAGTCATCTGAACTTACTTAAAAAAACTGACCATTATGATCATGTCATCCAAATCTATCACACAAACAGCAGTGCTGTTACTATAACTGTAAAAACAGGACAGATTAAAGTAGTTCCTTTACGAAACAAGACAAATATGAGTGCATATGCAGTATATCACTCCAAAAAGTGCAAGATGATGTAAGAATATTAAATAAATATAACAGACTCAAAGATAGATAATTATGAATGATCTGACAGGTTGTCGGGTATAACAGTCCATTACGACCACTTGTCACCGTATTCCAGCGTGATCGCCTCCCTTGTGTTATTCAGTACAAACTGGGAAAACAGAATAGAATGTCTTTATGAACAATACATCATTAAATTCCTTGAAAAGTAAAAGAAAAAAAGTCAGTTCGTTCATTTTGCTTGAATTAAATCACTCAGTATTAAAACATCTACCACAGTGCTATGAAATTCTTGAATCTGATTGGTCGGAAGGCGATGGTTTCGTTTATTATAGCTAGTTCAGGGAGTTTGTAAAGCAAGCACACTACATAATCTCAGCATTATAATAAACACATTAGTGTACTGTTATGTGAAAAATAAAAAGCATAATAAATACTGATACGGTGAATTTTTCACTAAGGAGACATTTACTTCCTATTTACAGAAGGAGTCTCCAGTGTCGGAGCTTTGTAACACTCAGTAAGTTTTCCTCTACAGGAAGTTTGCACTTCCCAGTTTCTCTGTAACATAAGTGGCATTTTTTTCTCGTCTTAATAACTTATTAAGCTGTTGTAACATAATTGATAACAGGCTTAAATCATTTCTGTCATTCTTTAATAAATTTAAAGTTGTAATCATTGTCAAATCGATGCAGAATAAAAGGAATAAAACACAGTTTAACTGTTTTCCTGTAACAGCATGCCTTCACGTGTTTTATACCTTACTCTAACACATCTTACTTACTTGAGTTGATCCAGTTTGTAGCTTGGATCTTCGAGTAAGATGTTCAGCAGCTTTGTATCCGTGTCTTTCAGGTTATTTTCGCTAAGGTCCAGTTGTTTTAGGACTGAGTGCTTTCTACTCAGAGCTGATGCTAAAAATTCACAGCTTTTCTCTGAGACTCCACAGTTAAAAAGCCTGCAATGAGGAATTGTCCTGTTGTATAATTCATCACAGTTCTGTGTTTGGATGTTACTTTTTATTCTTTTAATTGTACGATCGTTAAAACAACACGTTACCTCAACATCTCCAGTTTGCAGTTTGGACTTTCTAGTCCAACACAAAGAGTCTTCACTCCTGAGTCCAGTAGATTATTTCCTCCCAGATTTAATACTTTGAGACTCGAGCATTCTTTCAGGAGAACCGATGCCAGAGAGTCGCAGCAGCTTTCAGTTAAGCAGCACTCGTTTATCCTGAAGAGAAGAAGAAAGAACATCTGAAGGATATAAGTATATTTGCTTTGCTATTTGGTACAGTTTAAAACTACAGTATACGGTGAAGGTCTCACTCTAATCGGGACATTTCAGTGTTCAGCACATGGCAAAGACGTTTGATCCCGGCGTCTGTTAGCTTGTTGTTTCCCAGGTTCAGCTCTCGCAGATGGACAGGATTCGAGGTCAGAGCTGAAGCAAGAGCAACACAGCCGTCTTCCGTGACTTCACTCTGTCTAAGCCTGTACACAGAGATTCAGAGAAGTTTCCCATTTCAAGAACCGTTTACACCGACGGTTTCATAACACCATAATAAATGCATTCACACTTTACCTGAGTGTGTGCAATTTGCAGTTAAAATCCCTTATCACACGTGACAGCGCTTTCAGTCCACAGTCTCCAACACGGTTCTCACTCAGGTCCAGCTCTTTAAGTGTTTGCGGATTTGCAGTAAGAGCAGAAGCCAAAGCTGCGACTCCTTTTTCTGTTATATTGCAAAATGCCAACCTGCAGAAAGAATTTTCTACTTAATACAAATGTAGTCTGTCAATCAAAAACAAGTTACAGAAACATCCACAACAGCGCCAGAATCAACAACCTTCAGCTCCAATGCTACACCACGGCCTACAAACATGGCAGGTTCCTCAGTCTCGGTCTCTCAGTCTCGGTCTCTCAGTCTCAGTCTCTCAGTCTCAGTCTCTCTCTCTCAGTCTCGGTCTCTCAGTCTCGGTCTCTCAGTCTCGGTCTCTCAGTCTCAGTCTCTCAGTCTCAGTCTCTCTCTCTCAGTTTCGGTCTCTCAGTCTCTCTCTCTCAGTCTCGATCTCTCAGTCTCTCTCTCTCAGTCTCGGTCTCTCAGTCTCTCTCTCTCAATCTCGGTCTCTCAGTCTCTCTCTCTCAGTCTCGATCTCTCAGTCTCGGTCTCTCAGTCTCGGTCTCTCAGTCTCTCTCTCTCTCAGTCTCGATCTCTCAGTCTCGGTCTCTCAGTCTCGGTCTCTCAGTCTCAGTCTCTCAGTCTCAGTCTCTCAGTCTCTCTCTCTCTCAGTCTCAATCTCTCAGTCTCTCTTTCTCAGTCTCGATCTCTCAGTCTCGGTCTCTCAGTCTCAGTCTCTCAGTCTCTCTCTCTCAGTCTCTCTCTCTCAGTCTTGGTCTCTCAGTCTCGATCTCTCAGTCTCGGTCTCTAGGTCTCAATCTCTCAGTCTCGGTCTCTCAGTCTCTCTTTCTCAGTCTCGGTCTCTCAGTCTCAGTCTCTCAGTCTCTCTCTCTCAGTCTCGATCTCTCAGTCTCGGTCTCTCAGTCTCGGTCTCTCAGTCTCAGTCTCTCAGTCTCAGTCTCTCAGTCTCTCTCTCTCTCAGTCTCAATCTCTCAGTCTCTCTTTCTCAATCTCGATCTCTCAGTCTCAGTCTCTCAGTCTCAGTCTCTCAGTCTCTCTCTCTCAGTCTCTCTCTCTCAGTCTCGGTCTCTCAGTCTCAGTCTCTCAGTCTCTCTCTCTCAGTCTCGGTCTCTCAGTCTCTCTCTCTCTCAGTCTCAGTCCCTCAGTCTCTCTCTCTCAGTCTCGGTCTCTCAGTCTCAGTCTCTCTCTCTCAGTCTCGGTCTCTCAGTCTCAGTCTCGGTCTCTCAGTCTCGGTCTCTCAGTCTCAGTCTCTCAGTCTCTCTCTCTCAGTCTCTCTCTCTCAGTCTCGGTCTCTCAGTCTCAGTCCCTCAGTCTCTCTCTCTCAGTCTCGGTCTCTCAGTCTCAGTCTCTCTCTCTCAGTCTCGGTCTCTCAGTCTCTCTCTCTCAGTCTCGGTCTCTCAGTCTCGGTCTCTCAGTCTCAGTCTCTCTCTCTCAGTCTCGGTCTCTCAGTCTCTCTCTCTCAGTCTCGGTCTCTCAGTCTCGATCTCTCAGTCTCAGTCTCTCTCTCTCAGTCTCGGTCTCTCAGTCTCTCTCTCTCAGTCTCGGTCTCTCAGTCTCGATCTCTCAGTATCGGTCTCTCAGTCTCGGTCTCTCAGTCTCAGTCTCTCAGTCTCTCTCAGTCTCGGTCTCTCAGTCTCGGTCTCTCAGTCTCGGTCTCTCAGTCTCTCTCTCTCAGTCTCTCTCTCAGTGTCTCTCTCTCTGTCTCTCTCACTCTCTCTCTCTCTCACACACACACACACACACACAATATAAAAAGACCGCACAATACAACCACTACACACTGTGAAATATCATTCAATGTGCCTTTATCCTGATATGCCAAGCCTATCTTTTTTTTCTCTCTCTCTGATCTCATTGTCTGTTTTTGATTGTCTGATTCTTGTTCTTATAGATTGCTTTGCTTTCTGTCTGCAAAACCAGACATGTTTGTTAATTTATTGACTTTACCCTTGTCTGTTGTTTTAGATTTCTTTTCTCTGCTGCTTTCAATAAAAGCACTATTTTGCAGCTGCATCCATTTTTGCTGCCGGACAGACACGGATCGTCTAAATATGAGATTACATGAGAAACGTCTTTAGCTACAAATCACATAATAAACTTTAAGCCGTCAAAATACCTAATGGAGGTTTTCAAAAAAACATATTGTTACTGTAAAATAGGCTCCATGTTAGCAAAAGGTAAAAAAAAAAAAAAAAATCTGCATCTCCAATGTTGGGATCATCCAGTACAAGGATGTCTAATGTTATTAGTAAAGGGGTGGTGTTGGTGTGGGTGCCGGTTTTTAGCCTTAACAAGTAGGAACCACAACTGATTCCACCTGTTTAATCAGCTGATCTTGTCTTACATTAGTGATTTTCCGGGCGTTTTTTTTTGTTAACAGATTGGTGGTGTGGGTGGTCTGTTCTATTTTTAGCCAAAGCTTGGTGGCACGACTTCCTGTGAGGAGCCTTGACGTGGAGTGCTTGGCTTGCGTCAGTTCTTTGTAAGCAGCCATACAGTTTCCATACGCTTCGTATCAGTAATATTGGTCATATTTCTGGGCGGCTGGAACGGATTATCTGCATTTACATTATTTCTTATGGGAAAATTCATTTCACAATACAAATTATCGCCTTAAGAACTCGCGTCCAGAACATACAATAAATAATGTATTATTGTTAGATGCAGAATGAAAACATCAGAATGAACAGAAGGTTTAGCTGGACTGTGACCTCAGTATCTCCAGTTTACAGTGTGGGCTTCTCAGACCAGCAGAGAGCATCTCCACTCCCGTGTCCTGTATTGAGTTTCCACTCAGGTCCACCGCTTTGAGATGAGCAGAGCCACACCTGAACACAGACGCGAGAGGCTTGCAGCATTTCTCGGTGAGCACGCCATAACTTAACCTAAATAGAGAAAGAAAAAAGTGCAAATTGTTTCAATTGTATACCAAATATTTATAATGTGTATCAGGTGTAGGTTTGTCTTAAAGAAAATTCCAACCATAAGACTTCAAGCTTAGAGCGTGGATCCTTCAGGACATCAGCCAGCTGCTCAACTCCTGGGTCATCTCCTGGATTGTTCCAGTGAAGGTCCAGCTCTTTCAGATGTGACGGATTCAAGATCAGAGCTGAAGCTAGTGCTTTACTTCCTTCTGGAGTTACTCGACAGTCCTTCAGTCTGGGAGTGGAAATTTAAATCACAAAATATAGTCGCATTAACCCTAACCCTATCAGGATCATCCTAGATGTTCAGTTAGATTCAAAACGTTCACCACCAGCAGATATACTGACCTGAGAATCTCAAGTTTGCAATCCGGATTCTTTAGATGAGTAGCCAGTAGTTGAATTCCTGTCTGCCTCAAGCTGTTCTCACTCAGGTCCAATACTTTTAGGTGTGGAAGTCTGGGAAGAAGCTGTGAGGCCAAAGTGGAACAGCCCTGTGGTGTGATTCGACAATATGAAAGCCTGCAGAGACAAGAAAAGCTTGACCTGTAGCACCAATTTAATGCTAGTAACATGCTTTTTATCCCACCAATTAAACCTTTAGCACAAAATTGCTGATATTTTATTGTTTTATTGTTGTATGTTTCTAAAATGTACAGTAATTGTAACTGTAAAATAGCACCTGTTTTAGCAGCTCCACTATTAAACTGCTGCATGTATAATAATACAGTATGTGGTTTAAGTCAAAACCAGGAAGTACAAGTAACAAAGTAGAGAAAGCATGAAAACATGCACAGTTTCTCAAAACTTCTGTAGAATGAACAGATACAACAGGGAAAAAAGAGTCAAGGCAAGCAGAGCTTATTGTCATCTCAATCATATGCCATACACATTCACAGTGAGATAAACTAACCAAGAAAAATCAAGTTGAGGTGCTAATGTATCTGCAAAGAGTGCTTAGACCCCATAGATCCCATCACCTTTGGCTGTATTTCTTAACATATTACGTGATATCAGACTCTTGCTTTATACTGGCCTGGCAGTCCTTACTCAGATTTTCAAATAATCAGTCTGAAGGAAACATATCTTTACCTTAGATTCTTTAATTTACTTTTGACATTTCCCAGTCCTTCTGTAAGAAACCTCAGCCCTTTATCTCCAATAGAGTTACTACTTAAATTCAGCCCCTGTAGGTTGGAGGAATCAGAGCTGAGCGCAGAGCCCAGTGCTTTACAGCATCTCTCAGTGAGTCCGCAGTTATCCAGCCTGAAAAACAAAGCAATAATCTATATTTAAGTTGGACAGATATACAGTAAATCAATTTGAAGAAGGCACTGGTTCGTCAGGGATCGTCTCCAACCTGTGTTTGAAAAGGAGTCAAAGCCCAGCTTGCAGACTTACAGAGCAGTTTCTGAAGCTTTGACCACCAACATCAGCCTCAGGAGACCTTCATCTGATTTGATATACTTCTTGAGGTCGAACACGTCAAGTTTCGTCTCAGATGTCAGCAATACAAAGACGAGGGCAGACCACTGTGCGAGGGAAAGTTTGGAGGAGCTCTCTGAGTTCACGTACCGTTGAACCTCCTTCATTATAGAGAGCTCATTAAGCTCACTCAGACAGTAGAAGAGATTGATAGATTTCTCGTTGGAGGAGTTCTCCTCTATCTTCATCTTGATGTATTTGACCGTCTCGTCTGTGTTTTGAAGGCTGGGTCCAACCTTTGGAAGCAAACAGCGCAGGATGTTCTGGTTGGACTCCAGAGAAAGTCCTAAAAGGAAACGGAGAAAAAGATCCAAGTGCCCGTTTTCGCTCTTTAAGGCTCTGTCAATGGTGTTCTTGTGGATATCGTTCAGTGCTTGGGTAGCATCTGTTGTATTGCAATTTGTCTGGTCAAGAACTTTACGGTTGTAGCATTTACACATGAGGAACACGTATACGGCAGCGAGAAACTCCTGGATGCTCAGATGCACAAAGCAGTACACTTTACTGCTTTGAGTCAAGGCACATTCCTCTTTAAAGATCTGTGAGCACACTCCTGAGTAGACCACGGCTTCCCTGACATTAATGTCACAAGCCCTGAGATCATCCTCGTAAAATATCAGGTTGCCCTTTTCCAGTTGCTGAAAGGCCAGTTTACCCAGTTTGAGAATCATGCCTTCGTCAGATGAACCCTCATTGTTGCCAGAGTACCTGTGGTTTTTAGTTCTGGTTTGGATTAGGAGAAAATGTATGTACATTTGAGTCAGTGTCTTGGGAACTTCCTCACCACCTAAGGAACTGATGGTTCTCTCTAGAACAGTTGAGGAAAGCCAGCAGAAGACAGGAATGTGGCACATAATGAAGAGACTCCTTGAGGACCTGATGTGAGCGATGATTCTATTAGCCAGTCTCTGGTCACTTATTCTCTTCCTGAGATACTCCTCCTTCTGGGGGTCATTAAATCCCCGTACTTCACTGACCAGGTCAATGCACTGAGCAGGGATCTGACTGGCTGCTGCTGGACGAGAAGTGATCCAGAGGAGAGCATCAGGAAGCAGGTTTCCATTGATGAGGTTGGTCAGTAGAACATCGAGAGACACTCGTTCTGCTGCATCAGACACTCTCTGGTTGTTCTGAAAGTCTAAAGGAAAGCGGCATTCATCCAGTCCATCAAGGATGAAGAGAACTTTATGGCAATGAAGAGCTGTTTCCATGTTAAAACGCTGAAGAAGCGTGATCAGACTAAACGTCTCCCCCTTCATCAGGTTGAGTTCACGGAATGCAAATGGATAAATCAAATCGATATCTTGATTCGCTTTGCCTTCAGCCCAATCCAAGACAAATTTCTGTACAGACACTGTTTTTCCAATCCCAGCAACTCCCTTTGTAAGGACACACCTAACTGGTTTTCCGTGTCCATGCGTGTGCTTGAAGATGTCGTTGCATCTGATTTGTATTTCTACTGTACTTTGGGTCCTGGAGAGCATTTCAATCTGCCTCACCTCATGCTCCATTCTGACATTCCCGCCGTCACTCTCAGTGATGTAGAGCTCTGTGTAAATGTCTTTCAACAACGTTGACTCGCCCTTTATGGTCAGGTCATGGTAAATGTGCTGAAATTTTGCCTTGAGCCTATTTTTATGCTCGTGATGCAGCTTTACTTCAGTATCTGTAGGAGAGCCAGACTTCAAGCCAACAGCATTATTCCTAGATGGATAGAAACAATTTATATTGCTTACAGTTTATATATAACATACTGTATTGTAATTCTGAGGCCCTGATTTACTAAAAGGTTGTGTGTCCATAACCTGACATCTCCAAAAAAAAAAAAAAGTGTACTGTCTTATGTATTAGAACAACAAACAAGTTCTTGTTTCCTATGTTCGGATTAATAATTGTTTAGTTTACATTTACAGCATTTGGTATTTATGCCCTTATCAAAATGTGACATACATTTATCTCATTTTTATACAACTGAGCAATAAAGGGTTAAGGACTTTGCTCTATAAGCTATAACTTCCTGTTTGTCGTGCTGCTAGCTAAAAGAGCAAAATGTGGTGTGCTGCCTCACAGCTCCAGATTTCACATAGATGTGAAGTGTGTGTGCTTCTATGTGTGTGTGTGCGTCTGTGTGTGCATGGTGTGTTGCGATATACCAGTGTATCCTCGCTTCACACCCATTGTTTCCAGAATAGGCTTCGGATCCATTACTGAAAGTGGGTGAGAGAAATCAAGTCAATTAATATGACTCAAAGGCTCAAGGGCATGATTTAAAAAGTCCTACTATATCCATATCCTGTCATTTTTCTTTTATTATACAACATTCACAGATATTCACATGAATAGCCTTAATTGTAATAATTACTAATCACTGGATATTTAATAGTGAGATATGTCACTAATTTCTGAAAAATCCAACATATCTCCCAAGCCAATGTTCATTAGTTATGTCATGTAATTTTCATATTAGTTCATTACTATGTACGCACAACTCCATTACTCTGTCTCTTAGGTCTATAACCAATAGCAATGTAATAATTCAGTGCTGTGCGAATGACTTACCTACTGGTTGTTAGAGTCACCAGTTCAGGCAGCAATGATGGATGTGTGGTTCTGATTAAAACACAATCACATACAGATGAGATCAGATCCTGCTTGCAGAGGCTTAAAACACCACACATGTACCAAATTAACTTATACTGTTAATTCAATTAAAACAACCTCGAAATGTAAGGCTGGTGAAATCGATCCTGTCTCTGTGTGTGTATGAGAGAAGGTGCTTTTTTAAATTCAATGGGCTCCACCATCGAATTCGAACTCTTCATAGAGACGCAGCTTGGATCGGCCAACTTGTCCAACCTTGAAATGCCAAAGAAACACCACCGGCTCATCAAGTATTCTCCAGTTAAACCAATATAAAAACAGATAAACACCAGTATAAACTGCTTACCTGGGAACTTTAGGAGCACTTTCTCCACAGTGATTCATTGCAGAGTGTAATCAATCTATTTGCACCTGTGTGTCAAATATTATATTTTTTTATATTATACATTTTTATATACACTCACTGTCCACTTTATTAGTGTTAATGACTAGATTAGTGGACCTTCATCTAAATTTTATAGCCTGATTTTTGAAGTTGAATAAAAACAATTATATCTTACAGGACAATAAGCTACTGAATGCTATTTATGCAGGTTTCATAAATGAAAATATTGATATCAGCGAAACTGAAAAAAGGCCATGAATCAAACCACAAGAATTTCCCGAACTGTTATTAGGAAGTCATGTGTAAACTGTATGTTGCAACTCATTCCAAAGACAGTGTCGATGATTGGTCATACAGCTCAGCTTTCTGAGGGGAAACGTCAGCAATCATCTTGTGTTTGTGATTTCAACTAAAATATTATTGCATCTTACTCTGTCATATTAGTGACATGAAGTAAGAGGACACGCATGTTCTCCTCTCCTCATTGACACCGACGCTGGCGGTAACGACAACACTGTACTATTTTTGCACATCAGGAGCCTTCGTAATGGATAAATGACTCATCAATATCATGGAGGAAGTCATGAAGATATTATGCAATAATGAATTATGTTAAAGGACAGTCATTTTGTTGCAGTCCCACTGGAGCTGGTGTTAGAACCTAATAAAGCACATTTATTCCTGTGATTACAATGCTTTAGTCAATTTATAAACAGCCAAATCCTCACCAGCAGGACAGAGAACCTGTCTTATCTGCTTTTCAGAAATGTAATGCGGATTATTTTGGACTTTTGTTGAAACAAATGCAACAGCAGTACCAACGGCTGGCAGTAAAATACACGGAATGGTATGAAGACGTGAGGCTGGGGCTGACTTCTTCTGAGCCCAAGGTGTAGATTCATGCAACTTATCAGTGAAACAGTCTATAGATGTGATGTTCATTTGGGCAGATTTTTTAAAATCCTGTTTTGTATTTCATTCATTCATTCATTAATTGTCTACCGCTTATCCGATCTACACTCGGGTCACGGGGAGCCTGTGCCTAGGGTTAGGGTTAGATGGGGTTACATGCTCTTCTTCTACATGACTGAATAGTTGCAGGCATATTTGGCTCATTTGCTCTTTTGGTTCATTCATACTGTTTATAACACGGCCCAGCAGTTGAAAGTTTAGGGTTTTTCTTAAGGATCGAACAGAGGCAGCTTGGTGGTACTGGGATGGGATTTAAACTCATACCCTTCTAAGTAAGTCTAGCCCAATTAAGTAGCTATTTAAAAATGAAAAGTAAATAGTTCACTTCGTGAACTACAGAATTCTACAGAATCCTTTATGAAAAGCATTTTACGTGTGTATATATACCTACACTGATCAGGCATAACATTATAACCACTCATTAACATTATCTCAATTCAATCGAGCATCTGTGGGATGTGCTGGACAAACAAGTCCGATCCATGGAGGCCCTGTCTCACAACTTAAAGGATCTACTGCTAACATCTTGGTGCCAGATACCACAGCACACCTTCAGGGATCTAGTGGAGTCCATTTCTCGACGGGTCAGGGCTGTTTTGGCAGCAAAAGGGGGACCAACACAATATTATGCAGGTTATAGGTTATGCTGGTCAGTATATATATTTGTTATATGCTGGGTTAACTTAAATATTAATTTAAATATACTTCATTGTTTTTTTTTATGTGATTCACATGTCTGTTTGAAGGTGCTTAAATATTTCTTTAATTATGACACAAAGATTAATTCATTCATTCATTCATTCATTCATTCATTGTCTACCGCTTATCCGATCTACTCTCGGGTCACGGGGAGCCTGTGCCTATCTCAGGCATCATTGGGCATCAAGGCAGGATACACCCTGGACGGAGTGTCAACCCATCGCAGGGCGCACACACACTCTCATTCACTCACGCAATCACATACTATGGACAATTTAGAGATGCCAATCAACCTACAATGCATGTCTTTGGACCGGGGGAGGAAACCGGAGTACCCGGAGGAAATCCCCGAGGCACGGGGAGAACATGCAAACTCCACACACACGGCGGAGGCGAGAATTGAACCCCCAACCCTGGAGGTATGAGGCAAACGTGCTAACCACCGTCCCCCCCCCCCCCCCGTTTTGTATTTCAACACACCAAAATCTGAAGCTGAAACCTAAAAGAAAGGGTCTCCAAACTGCCCCAAAGTCTTCTTTCTCATCAGAATATGTTGTATAAAATATGAACCAGGGTTCACAACATGGGTTTCTCACACATCATCAGCAGTGATGGACAAGGCACGTATGATACCCAGTCGTGATTGTACTGAACGTAAACCAAGTGGATCACTTACTGCCTTTGGATGAGAAACTAAATAGTAGATAGACTTAACAAACATTGTCCAATTGTTTTCAAAATACACAAAGGTACAGAAACACAAGTTTAATTACATTTACACCCTTAACCAGAGTGCATCACATTTATACAACAGAGCAGTGGAAGGTTTAGGGCTTTGCTGAGGAGCACAACAGTGGCAGCTTGGGGACTCTGGCATTTGAACTCACATCCTTCTGATCTCTAGGCCAATACCTTAACCACTGAGCCACCACTTCCCCATCTCAATGGGTTCGGAAAATAATGGTTACAACTTTCCATGTTTGACATTCAGACGAAACATGAGGTCCGAAACATGACACAGATTGTACAGTATTAAGGACAGTAAAAAAAAAAAAAATCTTTTTTAAAAGAAATCTCCTCAAAAAATAAACGTAACTATATCAACTATTAGACAATTGGAAAAAAAAACTTGTTGTAACCCATTTATATGGCGTGTCTGCCATACAAAATCCTGTGAATGAGCTGGAAAAGTACTATAAATATTAGAGAAAGTACTGCAAGTAGAATTTACCGCTGCTGTGGTATAAACTGACTTAAACTAAGTTTACAGAAACAAAATCAGAGCTTCATTAGGTTTATCTTAACACATCAACTTAATACAAAAAGCTGAATGACGCCCACACACCATTCACACAAAACGTGCTCAGGCATATCTAGCATTTCTAAAATAAATATTTAAGTCAATCAATCAACCAATCAATCAATCAATCAATCAATAACAGTTTACAACACAGTTATAAAACAAATTATTAATAATCTGAACTCATACTTACATAAAGCTGAAGCTAATGCTGCTCAGGGCTGAAACAGAGCATGGCGGTACTTGGTTAACTGGTCACTCCACATTCTTTCACTTCCCTGAAGCTGAGCATGTTTTTTTTTTTTTTATCTGCAGCTCCACCTTCAATGACTTTAGACTTTAGTAACTAATGACTAATTAGTAACTAATGACTTAAGTTACTATCTGATGAATCACTGCACCTGTAGAGGACAGTGCTGGAGTATTTTCTTCTTTAATCCACAGTGAGGACTGTTAAATTCTCAGATTGTAAATTTACCTTTTTTTAATTTTACAAAATGTAATTTTGCATTTAGTATGGAAAACTTTTAGTTTGAACCATTTTCACCCTTACAAGGATGATATTTTTATGTATTATGTATATTGTACACCGATCAGGCATAACATTATGACCACCTGCCTAATATTGTGTTGGTTCGCATTTTGCTGCCAAAACAGCCCTGATCCTTCAAGGCATGGACGCCACTAGATCCCTGAAGGTGTGCTGTGGTATCTGACACCAAGATGTTAGCAGCAGATCCTTTAAGTCCTGTAAGTTGCAAGGTGGAGCCTCCATGGGCCACACCTTGCAACTTACTTACAGAACTTGATGGACTTACTGTACTTAAAGGACACTTTTGATAGATACTGACCACTGCAGACCGGGAACACCCCACAAGAGCTGCAGTTTTGGAGATGCTCTGATCCAGTGGTCGAGCCATTACAATGTGGCCCTTGTCAAACTCGCTCAAATCCTTACACCTGCCCATTTTTCCTGCTTCTAACACATCAACTTTGAGGACAAAATGTTCACTTGCTGCATAATATATCCCACCCACTAACAGGTGCCATGATGAGGAGATCATCAGTGTTATTCACTTCACCTGGTAGTACTCATAATATTATGCCTGATTGGTTTATATAAGTAACTGTTCAAGGGGCCAAAACACCAAATTACACCACAGTGTGCAAAAGGAAATTTATTTATCCAGTCTCCAAACTTATTTATCCTTGAATATCATAATATGTTGAATAAAACACCTAATGTTCTGATATAAACCACTGTTCATGGCATTGGTGGCTAGTTTTTAAGAGACTAAAACATCTCCAGCTACCAAAAACACACCACAATCTGAAAGAAAAATCTGTTCAAACATCTTCAGCTTTAAAAGTGTCAAAATGTCCTGTATTTAGAGTACAGACCAGTAGGGTTTAAATTGTTTTGATTTTATTTTCCCTAGTAATATGTCTGAAACAGGACTCTCTAAAATGGGATAAGATGGTTCCCCAACCCAAAGTCTTGAGCATCCCTTAAAGTCCCTTTTATAATATAGATACTATAAAATCCTCCTCATATGACTCAGATATATTCAGAGCACTAATAATAGAATTAAAACATCCCAAATCTCCCCAACGTATTTAAGAATGAGATATAGGATCCGTTCTCAAGACCACGTAAAGCTGTTTCAAATATTTCTTTATTTATTTTATTCAAAGCTAATCCAGAAAACCCTCCCATTCAACGTTGTGATGGTCAAACCCTTGAGCCAAAGTTTAGTCAGTATGTAGCAGGAAACCCCACAGGAGGAAAAGCTACAAGACAGAATGAAGCCTAAATCTCTTCTGGAGACGCTGGATGAAGACCGGAATGAGAGCAGATATCAGCGATATGTTTGCTCAAGGAAATATGTGACTTTAGAGGATAATGAGAGCCAGGAAAAAGTCAAAGAGGAGAAGAAGGCAAAAAAGAAAGAGAAGTACAAGAAATATAAAAAGGTAATGCACATCTGCATATTACACAAATTTCGATCGTGAGGAATTATTTTACAGGAGTGGGTGTATATTTAGTTTTATGTGGTATACAGTTTTATACCTGATAGTGCACTTGTTCTAAATGTCCTGAAAACCAAATGTAAATTGTTTATAGTTGCTTTAATGTGAAAACAGGAACTAACTTGTATCATGGACAACATTATGCTTTGAAGTCAGAAAATGTCGCATTCTTATGTTGTTATGGCTGTCTTTTATTCCCTTACATGCACCACACATAACCTTTATATATATATATATATATATATATATATATATAATATATATATATATATATATATATATATATATATATATATATATATACATTTAATTAGTATGTTCATATTGACCCATGTAGCAGTAAGCTGATGATTAACAGTGTTAGTTTTATGTTGCAGAATGTGAGGAAGGCTCTACGCTACAGCTGGAAGTGTCTGTTGTTGGGACTTCAGAACTTCACTGTGGGATACTACGCAACCAACGTCCCTTCTGCATTCGTCCCTGACTTCAGACCTAGCTCCGACAAGACAAATCATTTATGAGAAGTCAGCCGGCCCAAGCAGACGATTCGGTGCTCTGTCCTGAGTGGCCTTGGGACTTTTATTTTGGAATTTTTAAATTTTTAAATTTTGCTAAAAGTAAACCCAGAGGACCTGCTTAAAGGTTTAATATCACATGAGATCTAATATTTAATAGTGATTATCAGTTGTGTTTCATATAGGTATCACTTTGTCGTAATTATATTCCGACAATTGCTTAGGAGAAATAGAATAAAGACAAAAAAAACATGAGATTAATAGGTGCTTAATCCAAAGTAAGCTCTTGCTTGACTTAGCAGGATTTAATCATCTCTTAATTATAAACCATGTTATCATTATGTCATATAGCGAATTGTTACTGGAAAACCTGATCTAATAAATAATATGGACAATAATTAACTATTTATAAATATTTAGCAGAATAAAATCTTAATATTAATAATATGTTAGCAAACATAAGAAGTACACTAATATATGTCTTTGCATATGTGCTTAGACATGACAGATATATCAGTTTGCTAGATATCCAGCAATGTTACTGAGAAATCGTTCAGTTTTGTTAATATTCTGCTTGGATTGTTCACATTGTTCAGCAGATCAAAACAGGATGTTCTTGCAAAGACCAGAAACCCCGGGTCAAGTTTCATGAAGTTCGCAGACCTTTTTTTAATACTGCATCAAACGCACCCTTGCTGACTTCCACTTGTTCCCTATTTTTTAAGACTTTGTGTGATCAGTGTCACGCATTAAAGGAAACTTTGACACTCTATTAACTGAAGCTAAGTTTGCGAAAGCAGTTTACTTTTTTGAGCCAAAGATAAATGGGGAGAGTGTTTATAAGCTGAAAGGGTGCCATGTGTACAAATTTATCTGCTACTCACATGAGAATCATGTAATATATATATTGTTCTTGATAACAGTCTGTATTTGTGGTTTTGTTTTTTATTTAAAATCGATTGTATACGATCAAACAAATGAGCTTTACACACTATGATGTTCCATGTTGGGAATGTGAGCTACCGAAGATTAGTCGAGGATTCGGAAAATGCAGCTTTTAACACTGTGGTAGATATAACTTGTATATCTACTACTACAGAAATAAATACTATGAAATAATATTACTGTAACGTAACCTTTCATCTTTATGTCTTGAAAGAATTTTTCAAAAAGCATTGTTCTGCATCGGAAGCACGCTGGTTTAGTGTTGACATTTCATAGCTCCAGGCTTCCTGGTTTGATCCCGAGCAAATTTCCAAGCTATCTGCGTGGACTTCCTGTTCATTTTCTTCCTGTGTCTGCATGAGCTTCCTCTGGGTTTTCCGGTTTCCTTCCAAACTCCAAAAACAGTATGCCAATTGTATGGAGGGTCGATTGTTGACTCTAAACTTCCCCCACATGTGAATAAGTGTGTGTGTGTGTGTGTCTGCACTTGGTGCCCTGAATACATCTTCATCATTGCTGGTACAGTATTATTTCACATGGCCTTAAAACATGCCTTAAAATGAATTAAAATTAATTTTTTCTTTGTGTTCTTTTAAATCACTAATAAATTATAGTCTGAGAATAAATATTATTCTGATTTGTCTGATACTAAATATTGTAGGAGTTTGAGCCAGTGCATTATGGAGGATTTAAATGGTTGTTTATTGTGTGGTGCGGTGGATAGAAAAATATATATAACTGAAATCATTTTATTAAAATTGTTTGTTGTGTTCTGTGATCTACTAGGATTTTTTATGCACATTGTTGTCCTCTACCTTTGAATGTGAGCTACTGAAGAATGAACGCTAACTCACTGTGAGGTTTTAGAAAGCATCGCATATCAACGCCTACACCCTGGAGAAATGTTTACAGTACACTAAACAGGGATGGACACCTGATCATCAAACCTTCATGTGCTTGTTCAATCATCATTCCAGATTTATTCCCTGCTTTTATTGTTCCACTCTTTTGGGAAGGTTTTCCACTAGATGTTGGAGTGTGGCTGTGGGGTTAGTGATCATTCAGCTACAAGAGCATTAGTGAGATCAGACACCGATGTTGTAAGAGTGAGGAGGTCTGGGGTTCAGTCAGTGTTCCAGATCATCCCAGAGGTGTTCAGTGGGGTTGAGTCGGAGTCAGGGCTCTGTGCAGGACACTCCAGTTCTTCCAGTCCAACCTTCACACACCATGTCTCCATGGAGCTCTGTGCTTTATGCACAGGGGCATTGTCATGCTGGAGCAGGGTTTGTGTCTCTTAGTTCCAGTGAAGAAAAATTGTAAAGCTACACCATATGAAGGCATTCCATACAACTTTGTGGCAACAGTTTGAGGAAGAAGCACATATGGGTGTGAATATCAGATCGCCACAGCGTACCCACTGGTCCGCACAACAACTTGGCACAGGTTTTACGCCAGATGCCCTTCCTGCCGCAACCCTCCCATTTTTCCGGGCTTGGGACCGGCACTGCATCCAGTGGCTGGGAATCGAACCCGGGCCTTCCGCATGATAGGCAAGCAACCTACCACTGAGCCACCAATGCCTCTCTGTGCATATGATTTAGGTATTATGATTAAAATGTGATACTGCAAGTACCATTCCACTCAGAATTAGCAGCTCACTCCCACTCTCGTTCAGACTCCAAGAGTCATTCATTACATCCAGCCAACAACATGATCCTTTACAGCACTAATTAAATCTTAAAAAAAAAAAAAAAAAAAAAAACAGGAAAAAGCAAAGCCGCCATATCAGTCACCTATTTTTCCATGTGACGTGCACGCCAGCGCCCGGTAGAGGGCGCTGGTGAGTCAGGCGGCGCTGTTGCTGCACTGCGACCTGCTTGAAGTCTCTGACGAAGAAGTGAAAGCAACAATATGGCGGGATGCATGAAAATGAAGGAAGAGTTTCATTTCGCAAACGTTAGAACATTAAGCGTTGCGTTTATTTTGTTTTTTCTTCAACTTTTTCACCTCACATTCGGTAAACATGTCTGTAAATTTCTAGAATAGTTACTCCTGCCTAGAATACATTTAATTATTGAGTAACTGATGGTTTTGCAGCTATGGAAGATTTCAGATATTCAGAGACTAACGCTGATCTTGTGGGGGGTTTTTTTTTCCAGTTGTTGATGTTTGTTCCTCTTTGGTTTTTGCTGTAAAATTGTCATTGCTTCTGTTTAGCTAGAATTCAGTGTTGGAAATGATTCCTGGATATATTTTTGAATACAGTAATTACACTGTCGGCTTGCTTTGTTGTTGTTGTTGTTGTTTGTACAGCTACACGCAGCATTATCAATATTAAAGATGGACAAGAGGTGAAATTCCTCGAAGCACAGCACTTTTGCTACAATAACCCAACCCCTGTTCCTGGATGGAGGGAGACCTGGACAAGGATCCAAGTAAGCTTATTTACCTGTGTATTTATTCGTTTGTACATTTTACACTAAATCTTTTAGCCAGCAGATGACCAGAAACAGCTGCATTTATTTGGGTCAACATCATGACGCATATACTGTAAAAGTACAGGTAATGCTTAATCATTTCTGATGCCAGCACCCTTGTCCTCAAATTTACACACAAAATTAGAGACTTGGAGTAGATAACGCTACAGTACTTGACCATCACATTCGTATGTGGTGGTCAACCAAATTCGGGAGCACGCAATTGTCTAGATTGCTGTAGTGTTACAGTTTCCCTTCATTTGAACTGAGAGGCACAAACACTGCTCCAGCATGACAACGCCCCTGTGCACAAAGCACAGAGCTCCATGAAGACATGGTGTGTCTGATTGGACTGGAAGAACTGGAGTGTCCTACACAGAGCTCTGACTCAACCCCACTGAACACCTTTAGGATGAACCTGATCACTGACTGAACCCCAGACCTCCTCACTCTTACATCAGTGTCTCTCCTCTCCTCTTCTTTCCTCACTTTTCCTTTCCTTTCCTCTCCTCTCCTACATGGCCTTTGACAGGTGAAAGTGTGGAGCTCCAAGGAGCTGAAGGTGACGGTGGTGAAGGATGAAGAGGAGCTGGGGGAGCTTGAACATTTCAGTTTCTGGTCCATGGTGCAGCACTGGATCCATGAGCAGACTAACGAGACCAGCGTGAGCATCAGCCTTTTCAACCAGAAGACCTGTTTCCGTGTGGATCCTTCAGATACCCGAATGTCGTACACTGTAAAATCCAGCCGAAGTGAGTCTGTGCATTACGTCACAGTATCATTTCAGTTCGAGTCGGGTCTCACAGGAGAGAAGCAGTCACTAACTGTGTCTTTTGTCTGATGTAGGATTTGACATCTACCTGTTTCTGGTGTTCCTGGCTGGTGTCTTGCTGTTCTTCTTTGCAGATGTGCTGAGCAGGTAATGACATGAAAATACAGTGATTTAGAACACCGTATGGAGCAGTGCAAAACGATTAGTCTGTGATCATCTAAAAATCAAATCCCAAAACAAACAGATTTGTTATATCTAATTACATTGCAATGTTAAATATATGTCTATGTTAAATATTTCTACCAGCACTGGTCTTCCTGTTTGGTTGTTTTTTATGAGATACAAAGTGCTTGAAATGACTCGGCACATTTCAAAAGCATCTGTATTTCGCCTGTCTACTGCTTGTTGAAGAAAAACCGCCTAGTATGAAAGCAATCCCTTTTTATCCCAGAGGCCAAAAAATGTAATTTCCTCCTGTTTTGTTGTGTCCATGTTCAGCATTGAATGTCTTTGTCATATTTCACTCCACAGTGGTGGTTATAATGAAGCTCATATGAAAGTAGACACTCAGGACTTTAAGAATCTGTTGTTTTTCATAAATATTTAGGTTTTAGGCCTGCTGTGAGAGAGATATTCATAGAAAAGGTCCAAAAAACAAGAAACGGTTCATTCTTTTTCACACAAATGTTTCTATCTTCAGAGTAAATGTTGAAATCAAACCCATTTCTGCTCTCTGAGATGCCGCAAGTGTTTGTTCATAAGCATCTAAAATCTGAAGGTGTTTATCTTCAACCACTAAAATTCTGTGTAAGGTTATCCAACAGAAGAAAAAACACACGTCTCACACTGAAAGCCAACAGAGTCCTGACCCATTTTATATCAGACTCACAGCATTAAAATGATTCATTTCTTTATACTGATTGAAAATGTCAATTTCCATCTCCCGTTGGTGGAACAGAAAGCCAGTCTACTGTTAAAAAGGGTTGAACAGTGACGTACGTCTTCTCATCTTTGCATTAGCTGACATGTTCTATGTTTTGTTCTCTTAAAGGAGTCAGGTGTTCTACTACTCGGCAGGAATGAGTACAGGCATGATAGCTTCCCTCATCATCCTCATTTTCATCCTAGGACGTTTTTTGCCAAAGGTCAGAGTAAACACATTACTATCTTTTCCATACATTCGCCTAATTTTTTATATTGTCATTTACATGGTCCTTTTACACCATGAATTTTCTTAATTGGTTACTGTGTCCAACAGAAAAGTCCCTTCTATTTGCTATTGGTGGGAGGCTGGTCCTTCGCTTTGTACATGATCCAGCTTGTGTTTAAAAACCTGCAGCTCATCCTTAAAGAGCACTGGCACCTGGCTATAGGTAAATCTATTCCATACTGTATGTATTGAATGTATGACCTTACAGCACACCTGTTCCTGAATCTGATCTGATTTTTTTTTTTCTTTTTTTCTGGAGGCTACACCGCAGTCGTGGGGTTCGTCAGCTTCGCCGTGTGTTACCGTCACGGGCCGCTGGTGGAGGAACGCAGTATTAACATCCTGTCCTGGACACTGCAGATATTCGGCATGCTTCTGATATACTCCGGCATTCAGGTCCAGCAGGTGGCGCTAGCAATCATGGTGGCTGCTTTCTGTGCAAAGAACCTGGAGTACCCTGTGACCATGGCCTTTACTCTGTATGAGTGAGTAACAGTGATCTAAGCTGCACTAAGGCATTAATCCCCTTAATGAATTAGTGTTGTAGAAAATTCTGTAGCCAAAGGTGCTCTCGGAGTCTGAGTTTTCATGCCAAAAGTAGACTTTATTTTGAAGCAACTGTTGAACTCCGTCTCAGCAGACCCCTATATACCATTTCAAGACAGTTATCTTACCTTTTGCCAAAAAGGGGAAAAAAATATTCCCCTTAACTGCCGCAGCATTGAATGTCTTTGTCATGTCTCACTCCACAGTGGTGGTTAATACGAAGCTCATATGAATGTAGACACTGAGGACTTTCAGAATCTCTCGTTTTCCATAAGTATTTCGGTTTGCACCTAGCCTACTAGGGCCGATATATTCATAGAAAATTATGATTAACACACACCTTTTGTTCTCTAAAATGTTCTGTAGTAGGTGTTTTCTTTCTTTCGAAATCCCTAACTTGTTAACAGTAAGTTTTAAAAATGGTCCTTTACTGATCTTTGCTGTTCTAAATGTAATGAGAATCCTCTTACGCTTGCTCACGTCGATTTCTCCTTCACAACATCAGAAGGATTCATCCATTTCTATCCACACAGGCCACTCCCATCAGGTGCTTCTTCAGTCTCTTGTCATTTTGAGACTGGGCTAATGCATCTCGCTCATGGAGCTCTGCCTCTGAGCGCAATTCGACTTTTTCAACCAAAACAGAATGCAGCTTCGTGACTAGATTTCAAGACATGAATGAAGACTTTTTAAAAATTTTTGGCACTTGGCTGGTGAAATGAACTTCCTCTAGATTTCCTAACAGCTGAGTCACTGTCTGCCTTCAAACGATGCCTAAACGCCCACCTCTTCCTGTGTCCGTGTGTTTTTCTTTTGAGATTTTAGTCTGATGGTATTCTAGTGAACTAGTATCAGGATGTGTTCACCGCTCGAGACTTCAAAGCACTTCTGTTAGTCACTTTGAATAAGTCCGGCTTTCATAAATGCCTTCACGCCATAAATGTAAATTTGTGTTTCTGCTCTAAAGGAAGCTGAAGCCTAAGCTGTGCTGGAAACTGGAGCCTCGGCGCCTACTGACGGAGGAGGAGTACCAAAAACAGGCGGAGGTGGAGACTCAGAAAGCTCTGGAGGAGTTGAGGAAGCAGTGCAGCAGTCCAGAATTTAACCCCTGGAAAACTGTGTCCAGACTGCAGTCTCCCAAGAGGTTAAACTTCATCATAATCATCAGTCCCACATTATACAAAGTGTTTAATAACCGTGTAGCTACTCATAAATGACACATGCGTTTTCCAACGTTTACCATTTTAACATTTATTTAACAGTGAATCATACTTTTTATCTGTTACATCTAATGTTGTGGGACATCTGCAAAAAACAGGTTCCTGTTATCGCTGTACATAGCAGCTGTAGGTTCCATCAAGCTTGTCCTTTTTCCTCTCAAACAAGGTTAATATGATGTAAAGCAACTTGTTGCATGACCAAGAAACAACAAATCGCAAACTTGCATCCTTTGTGGAAAACCTGCTGGCTGTTTCAAAGAGCTGACACTGGAGATTTCTTCTATAACGATTAAATAGGAAATTTCACCATAACAGCAGGTTTTATATCATTAAATTATATAGAGCATCCACCACGTGCATGCTTTTGCTACAGAAACCGTACTGTCAGGGTTGCTATTACTATTAGTCAATGCCAGAGAGTTCAACAGCCCCGGGAATATGAAAATCCAGACTCGGATAAAGTTAGCTCTTGGTTTGTTTGTTTTTTTTTTTAAAAACCTGTGACAAATGTGTGTTTAGCTAAGTGGGAAGTCAGGGGGGAGTGTTTCCAATCTGCGTATTGTTGAATATTGATGGAACTAATTGGGCGTAATTTCTTGTGCATCAGAAATATTCGATTTTTTCTGGAAGAAACATTGATGAGTTTCAGAATAAAGTCGCGTTTTAGTATATATTAAAAGTACTTTTTACACATCAGATTGTTGATCAAGTAGCACGCTGCTTTGGAAAGAGAGACATCCCTCATAGTCAGTTTTAAAGTTATCTACTTATCTATAATGTCATGAGTGAAGTATCCTGAGCCACACGACACACCACATGTTCCTTTTCTGCTTTAAATGGCACAATCACTGTGTTACAGGATTTTGACTTCCTTTCTTTTCCTCTCATCTCAGGTTTGCTGACTTCATCGAGGGCTCTCCGCATCTAATGCCCAACGAAGTCTCAGTGCACGCTCAGGAATACGGTTTGGGCAGCTTGCTGTTCGAGGACGAGTCGTTCTCCGCGGACGAGGAAGACGAAGGAGAAGCGTGGGAGACCGAGGAGGACGAGAAACCTAACGTATCGTCACCGTGGAGAAACACGGAGAGAAAGAATTGAGGAGGGGAAATAAAACTGCCGCAGATGCCCTTGAGTCCCTGACTCTGTAGCAACGACTCTCAGAACATCCAGGATGTGAATGTGAAGCAGCAAAGCCATATGTGAAGTAGGAGCCAAGTAGGAATGCGGCGATGATTGTACACCAGCTCAGAGACGTTTCAGCACTGAACTTCTTACCGTAAGAGTTTGTTTTTTGACGTTAATCAGGATGACCAGTGGATTTATTTAACTAAATAAAGGGCTGCAATTAATGTAAACACACTTGTGTTTGAAATAAATCTGAGCCATCGTTATGGCTGAAGAGGATCCGAGATCTTTTTGCAGGTTGGTGATATTGTAGTGTGTGCATCACACACATTTCCGGTGTTTTTTGCTCTGTTTTTATTTTTAATGATGCATTCTTCTGAATTGTTTTATACCACAATCTTGTTGCAAGCATATTTTTGTTAGGGTTTTTGTTTTGATGGGGTAGACCAATTTTTTTATTTACTGCCTGGAATGCATTTTTTTAAGAAATTAAAATAAAAAATAATAATTAAAAAAAAAAAAAGGAAATGGGTGCATTTTTGTCCAAAGTTGGTTTTCTGAGGGTAAAAAAGCAGCACTAGGTGGCAGCAATACCATGTAAGCAAACTGGCAAGTGTAGGTTCACCAGTTTCCCAGTTACCTTCCACTGTGGGTAGTTGTGTGTGCGTGGGTAAATTTGGGTGTGAGAGAGTGAGTAAGTGAGAGTTTGTATGTTTGGAGAAAAAAGCTTGGTTGCTTGCTATACAAATTGGACCTAGTATTAACAAATTGGAGTTAATTGAGTCTTGTTTCTTTAAAACAAGTACGCATTTATAATATGCGAACAAAAGAATATAAAACAAATTCCTTGCTTTTAAATGGCCGAAAAAGCAATTAACATGGATAACTGGTGATAAGTTTAATGCTGTTTTAAATTTTATTAGTTTATGGCTATAAACAAGACAATTTAAAGTGGTCTCCTTGTTGATGACCCCTGACTTAACACTTTATCAAATAGTCTCTCATAACAAGTGATCAGCTAGCTGGTCAGTTTTAGAAAACGTGGGTATTTTATCTTATTTCCCACGTCCGTATTAGACCTCACACCACGAAAACCTTCAGTTCTCTGTTTGCCGTGCTTTTGTGCTTGAAGCACTGTCAGACGTTTAACTCCCCTATGTGGCAATAAAACCCGACTCCTTTTCCCCTAAGCACGCATCAGACAGCAGATTACGGCTTAGTTCCCCTTTAAACACTCCGATTCGTCAGATCGCTACAAACCCTACACTTCTATTCAAATGGTGTGGTGACGGTGACCTTCAGAAGTCAGAATGAGCTCTTCTCCTGATGTCCAGGAACCATGAGAAAGCAGAAACATCTCACACTGTCTCCTTTGTGCTGTCCCGTGTGCCTGAGTGAATGTCACTCAGCTTTTGCTTTTGCTTCCCCTCCAGCCGAGATTCAAACACGCAACCATTTCCTCCCGAACTTCATCGGCCCCCTGAGCCATGCAAATTTTCGTCGACTTTGTCATCTGCCTGGTCAGGATTCTTCAGTAGTGCTGAAGGGCCATTTTGCATGTAGTTCCCTGGGAAAGAGATGTGTTTGACATGCTATGCAAATCTTCACGGGGAGGCAGGGACTCGTTTTTCCTCTCGCCAGGTTTTCTTTCCTGGGAGAGCCGTGAGACAGGAATGGGGATTCCCATCAGCATGGAGCTGGAAATGGGCTAACCTCGCGTGGAGGCGGCATGTAAAACACTCGGATTTTCCCAGGGACAGACAGGTGAACCTACACAGGTAATCCAGCGGCACATATGTAATCCCCCGCAGATGGACCACAGATCTGAGTAATGTGGAGAAGATGGGCGTGTGTTGGGCTTCCTCCTGGTGTTTGATAACGCCCACTTCCTTGTTTGTACATGAGGTTCCCTTTGTGGTCAGTCATCATAGGGAGGATTCCCTTGTTAACATGCAGCTTGGAGCAAATACTTTAGGTTATTAAGTATATGGCTGCCTTCATAAACAGCCTAGAATGCCTTTTTCAAATTAGGATACATGTAAATATTAGTAGGTTTATCAGAAGATTCAGTTTTATTGCAGTTTAAAATGCTCCTTCCTGTAGTTGATATCTTTTAAAGGTCAGAAGGAATCACTCTTTCACAGACAAGTTATGCTATTATATCAGGATTTATAATCGACAGTATTTGTACAGTACATCATTCATTCGTTCAATGCCCACACTTGAGCCTGTTATATAACTAACCAAGAAATGACAGAATTAATAATCATCTTTAAATGTGAGCACACACACAGAAATGTGAACAAGAATCATTCATCATGACCGTCAACATTCATGGCTACAGATAATAATTAAAAAAAAAAAAATAGTATCCAAAAATAAATACAGTACGCCACCCTGGTTTTTTTTTTTTTTTTTTTTTTATCATAAAAAAAAAAAAAAAAAAAAAAAAAGAATTGTAGCTGTAGAATATGACAGAATGTGGAGATGTGTCTTAAATTTTTTTTTGTTTTTGGTTGCTGTTTGGTTTTGGGGTTTTTCCCTCAATGGCATGCGATCATTCCTGCAATGGCATGCTTCAGAAGTACAACTTGATCGTGTAAGTAATGTGCTACTCGCTGAGACGTTCAACAATTCCACTTTTAAAGACATCAGCATCCTGTATAAATATCACATAGTTAACAAAAAAAAAACTGCAATGCAATGGCGATCTATAGACTGAGGCGAAAAAAATGCAATACATGCGACAACTGATAGACATAAAATAAGGCGATAAATGAAAAACGCGAGACGAGGCACTTCAAAGACTAAGAGGATGAGAGTACAGTATCAGCATCGACCACCAGGTTTCCAGAGATGAGGGTCGGCTTAGATAGATCCCACTGATGGTAAAGGGAAAAAGGGTGAAACTGATGAAGTACTTAATAATGTAATATTTATTGTGATGTGACTGTTTTGGTTTGTGATCAGGGAGGGAGAGAGATCAGGTTCAGAAATCTGGAACTGAACAGCAATGATCAAGATGATAGTTTATATTCTTAAAAAAAAAAAAAAAAAAAAAAAAGCGCTCACACTGCCTGCAGTGGGCCTTTCATCACTGAGACATTCAGCGTGGTACTGCACAGTATCCAGATCCGTATGACCAGCATGTGAAAGCAGCTCTGAAATGGACTGTTCAGCTGTGCAGACACTCTCATCTCAAGGTTCAGGAAACATCTGAACACACAACTAGAGGAGTACACAGGTCACTTTTTTAAAAGAATTCTGATCAATCACACTTCCTTCTGAAACAAGTCTGGTCAACCCCGCCTACTCCTGAAACAAGTCTGGTCAACCCCGCCTACTCCTGAAACAAGTCTGGTCAACCCCACCTACTCCTGAAACAAGTCTGGTCAACCCCACCTACTCCTGAAACAAGTCTGGCAGTCCTCCCTCTCACGAAATCCTGCTCAACGCTAAAAGAATTCTAACCACACCCGAAAGAATCGCGCTTGCTCTTCCCTCACACCCCCACCCCCCAAAGAATTCTGCCCAATTGTGTCTAGTCCTGAAAGAATCCTGTCTAATCCTGTCCACAACTGGAAGATCCTCAGAATTCTGACTGCTCCTGGCCTCTCCCAAAATCATTTCGACCAATCCTGCCCACTCCTGCCAAAACTTTGACCAAATCCTTTCCACTTCCATGGAAAGTTCGATCAATCCCACCCACTCCTGAAAGAACGATTCCTAACAAATCCCATTCGCTCCCAAAAGAATTCCAGCCACATAACATTTGACCAAACCTGCCCTCTACCACAGAAAATTTGACCAATCCTGCCTGCTCTGCATTCAAACCAATCCCAACCCCCTCCGCTGACCCAATCTGCTTGGCTAAACCACCTGAAAGAATTCCAATCAATCCCACCCCTCCCTCAATCCCACTCGTTTGTGTACTCCTGTGATATTTCCTACCAAACTTAAATCATATCAATTTGTCAAAATATAAATGAATTTGTAACTTGAACTGCGAGCCTGACCAGAAGACTGAAAATAAGTGAATAAACACTGCTGAAACAACCTTAGTCAGAAAGCAGCATGCTCTCCCATGTTAATGAACTTTGCTTTAACTTCAGGTGATTCATATCTGACCGCCCACATGAAGTAAACACACCCCCGCTTCTTTTTTTTAATTTTATTGGATCTTCTATTGGATCTGGATCCCAATCCCGATCCTGTGTTTATGTATATCTACAGTGTGCTTTGGTTGTAGAGGTTCATATTAGCCGGACGATACCCTTGATTTCTTAGAATTGCGTACGTTACTCTGTTCTTGTGCATCCATGTGTGTAGTTGTGGCTACTTGAATTTTTCTACAACTTCCATTTACTTTAATTGTAGACTTTTGACGGAAAATGGAAACTCGCTCAGCTCCTTTATCAGCTCTGGTTCCTACGAATGAATGAATAAATAAATATAAACTTCACCTGTGCTTGAAGTGAATTCATCGGCAGCTTTTCCAGTGAATAAAAAACAAAAAGGGAGAAAATACTAAAAGAATTTAAACACCAGTGCACTGCCACAAGTCCTTTTCGATACAGAAGTTCATACAGATACAGAAGTTGTAAGAAGTTCAGTTCTGTTGCGTCCTTACCGTCAGCTCGTACTGAGAAAAGGCTGATAATTAAACTGAAAGACAGATATTTTCTGCACTACTGTTCCCTTTACCTCCTGACGGCCGATCGGAACGTTGCTTCAGTATTTATTGATGCCGAACAGACGCACTCCGTGGAACTGGGGCAGCTTGGGAAGAAGGACGCTCAGGAGGGAGCTTGTGTTGATCAGGAAGTGGGTGGCATCGTATTTGGTGTAAAAGCTGGCCAGGATGTACCTAAGACAGGACAAAAAGCATGGTGGCATTTGCAACAAGTAATTATATTATTACAAAATATCAATACATGGAAAATGATAACCTGTCAGTACACAGAGGAGAAGTAATAGAGTGAAAAAAATCCTGATATGCCAGAGAATTTCTACCAAAGTGCTACCAGTCTGATTGGAATGTTAGAGTAGTTTATTATGGCTTTTAATGGTTGTGGCCAAAAATGCTTGATTTTACATCTTCATTCATTCATTGTCTACCGCTTATCCGATCTACACTTGGGTCACGGGGAGCCTGTGCCTATCTCAGGCGTCATTGGGCATCAAGGCAGCACCCTGGACGGAGTGCCAACCCATCGCAGGGCACACACACTCTCTCATTCACTCACGCAATCACACACTACGGACAATTTAGAGATGCCAATCAACCTACAATGCATGTCTTTGGACCAGGGGAGGAAACCAGAGTACCCGGAGGAAACCCCCGAGGCACAGGGAGAACATGCAAATTCCACACACACATGGCAGAGGCGGGAATCGAACCCCCAACCCTGGAGGTGTGAGGCAAAGGTGCTAACCACCAAGCCACCGTGCCCCCCTGATTTTACGTCTTCAAAATTTGTAATGCAACTTCAGAGATTTTCTTCCAGAAAACTACATGAATTGGCAAAACTGGAAGCACATGATTATTCTTTTAAATTCCTATAAGTGAACCTTCTATGATAAAAACTGCAAGCTTCTCCGAATATCACAGCATCTGCTTGAATTTGTGTTCGTTTCTGTGTTTGCAAAAATCATGAAATCCTGGAGGAATCGGTTCATTTTCTGCAACAAGACATCACATGTTTATACTGATGCGCTTTATCTAAAATATTATTGTTTCTATAGTAGCAGCTACTTTATGGGGATGTTTTCTGTAGGGAGACGGTGTCAGAAATTTGGTTCTTGGTAACATGTTGCATTTTTCTGGTCATATTAAAGAGAGAAAGGAATAAAAATGAGATGCTGATGAGGGAGAACAACAGCTTACTGCTGATATACCTTAAGAGATAAGAGGAACTAACTTGTTTCATGTAACTTGAAGTGTAAGTATAAATAAAAAATATATATATTCCCTTTATTATTAAAAAATTGGAATCTTTATGTGGTATAAGACTACTTTGGGCTTTGAATTGTTGATTATTTACATTTCTGGCATTTGACAGACGCCCTTATTCAGAGCGACTTACATTTTATCTCATTTTATACAACTGAGCAATAGAGGCTTAAGGGCCTTGCTCAGGGGCCCAGCAGTGGCAGCTTGATGGATCTGGGATTCGATATCACAACATTCTGATCAGTAGTCCAACACCTTAACCTCTAAGCTACCACACTTATTGTCCTAAACCAGCAACGTGCTTTATTCCTAACTTAATCCCAAGTTTAAAAATCTGTATCTGTAAAAGTATACAGTTGTTTGGTTAAATAAATTTTGGGCTTCATCCTTAGGTTTGACCTGCATGAGATGGCAGAATTGTGTATTATTGCATATATTATCTATCATACACCATAAAGCAATAAGTTTATGATCATAAAAAAATACATGTGAGATCTAACACACTCTCTATGAAATGAACAGTATGCAAACTCCACTGTAGAGAGAGATAGACACACACACACACATTCTACATGTTTAAAGTTTCTCAGGAAGCTCACATGGTGTCATTAGGAAAGCTCAGGGTTAACTCACAGCACTATGGGTGAAATGGTGAGGAATTTTCTTGATGATGTGAACTGGATGCCATAATCCATCTGTTCCCAGTGAGTGAGCAAGCGGGCTTTTCCCTGGTCTGGCGTCTCAAACGGAGTGCCCTTTACCGTGTGAAGGAACACGTACATGGCCTGGAAAAACAAAGCTCGCAGTCAGCACTCGACTTCAGGACCGAGAAGGAACTTCGGTGTAGAGCACAGAGCTGAGACATCTGCTGACGTTTTCGTTTTGGACTGTTACTTCCTTTTTGATTAATATTTACTCGGGGCTGAATCCCTGTTCTTGTGCTTTCTCCTATTTGCAATTACAGCAGTAGAGTAATGACATGTTCACTTCCACATGAACAGCTAGAGCCATTCTGAATTATTTCAGTTTGTTATGATTTATGAGGGGGAAAAAATAGCAACAAATATAACCTACTAGCCCAAAACCAGAAACTAGTTAGCTCCAGAATTACTAGCACCCCCGGGTAAAAATAGTTATAGGGAAAATGTCTGTGATTGA
The DNA here is from genome assembly GCA_033459395.1 of Hemibagrus guttatus. NCBI lineage: Eukaryota > Metazoa > Chordata > Actinopteri > Siluriformes > Bagridae > Hemibagrus > Hemibagrus guttatus. The sequence continues at coordinate 19,611,183 of JAUCMX010000017.1, forward strand.
TCAGCTTTGTGTCACCTTTATGATGCAAATTGTATTCTATAAAAATTGAAATGATATTTTAAAAATGTTTTCAGAATAAATTTCATTCGAGGTTACATTTCTCAGACAAATATTTTTTATTTTTATAATTACAGTTTTTATTATTACAAAAGAACAAAATTTTTATTATGATCATTTTATATCATTTTATTATTATTAAAATGTAATTTCATAATTTAACTATTTATTATTGTTACTATTAACAATAATTAATAACAGACATTTGTAACAATTTTTTTTTTAAAACATATTGCTAAATTAAAAGAACAACCTTAAAACCTTAATGTCCAGAGTCTGTGTTACTTTGTCGACAAAATATCTGTCTTCTAAAACATTATGACAAAATATTTTCCTTGAATATATAATATAAATAACTTACAAAAAATATAAAAAACTTATTAATATAAAATAAGTTCCTTGAGGTAGCCTTACTAGACCCGCTCAAGAGCTACAAATTAATCTCACTGCTCTTAACTAAAAAAAAAAAAAAACTAAAATGAAAACGAGAATTATTCACAACAGCTGTGTTCACATTACAAGCTTCTTTGCACAGTTCTGATTTCTGTCTCGGGTCGGATCTGTCTATCTCAACGGTTGACGTATCAAGCTCTAACACTACTCATCTCGGTGAACGCTGCTATCAAGCCACATCAATTCCATTTTCATCCAACCACAAGATCGGATTTTTGTCAAATCTGTGCCACCTATCAGTATGAGCGCAGCCACTGTACCCAGCATGCATCACTCATTTAAACAAAATGCATCTTGCATGGACTGACCAGATTGTGAATGACGTTGGTTAAGGTCCACACGATTGGCACGCTGAGGAACGGGATGCTCAGTAAGACGATGTGTAAGACTACAGTCAACAGCAGGTAGGTGAGCCAAATCCCTCTGCTGTTCATCACCCGCGTGTTGGGGTTCACCTCGCTGTGAGCGACGCCCACATTCATCCTGCAAGCACTGTGTGAAAAGACAAGTTAGAGAAACTGCAAGTGGTTTCGACGAGTGGTTCTCAGTGGATTTCTGTTCTAGTGACGTGAAGAACTGCTGTTGTTTTTCTTGCCTTAATTTCATCAGCTATTATTAAAGAAAAAGCGCCACCCTGATACACGTGTATATTGAAGTGTTGAGCGACTTTGGTGCTGCTTTGTTATTTTTTCCTGTGAGAAGATAGCGCTCATCTGCTAAGCTGATGCCACAGACAGACACTGCTCGTGTACTTAGAGATTTAAAAAGAAGATGAAAATGAAAACATGAGACACACCAGCCAGACTTTGCTAGAAGGAAAGTGCTTCATTTCTCTCTCACCTTTTCTTTCTCCAAATAATTTTAACGTCATTAATAAGAACTTCAGCAGAGAAGTTGTAGAGATGTTGGTTCAAATACTGGACTGGGCTGTGCAGAATTACACATGAGACTTGGCCAATTAGATACACTATATTGCCAAAAGTTTTGGGACACCCCTCCAAACCATTGAATTCGGGTGTTGTTTTTCAGGGGTTGGGCTTGGCCCTTTAGTTCCAGTGAAAGGAACTCTTAATGCTTCAGCATACCAAGACATTTTGGACAATTTCATGCTCCCAACTTTGTGGGAACAGTTTGGGGATGACCCCTTCCTGTTCCAACATGACTGCACACCAGTGCACAAAGCAAGGTCCATAAAGACATGGATGAGTGAGTTTGGTGTGGAGGAACTTGACTGGCCTGCACAGAGTCCTGACCTCAACCCAATAGAACACCTTTGGGATGAATTAGAGCAGAGACTGTGAGCCAGGTAAAAACTGACTTCTGCCTTTACATGCACATGAGCGTAATATGTAGTTGGCCCGCCCTTTACAGCTATAACAGCTTCAACTCTTCTGGGAAGGCTTTCCACAAGGTTTAGGAGTGTGTTCATGGGAATTTTTGACCGTTCCTCTAGAAGTGCTATGATACAGTGCTATGATACAGTGAAAACAAAATTCTGCTTCTAGTTACACTATACTGCCAAAAGTTTTGGGACGTCTGTCTTTACATGCACATGAACATAATATGGAGTTGGGCCACCCTTTGCAGTTAAAACAGCTTCAACTCTTCTGTGAAGGCTTTCCACAAGGTGCGTTTATGGGAATTTTTGATTGTTCCACTAGAAGAGCATTTGTGAGGTCAGGCACTGATGTTGGACGAGAAGGCTTGGCTCGCAGTCTCCGCTCTAATTCATCCCAAAGGTGATCTATGGGGTTGAGGTGCAGGCCAGTCAAGTTCCTCCACACCAAACTCACTTAATGGTTTGCTGAAGCATTAAGAGTTCCTTTCACTGGAACTAAAGGGCCAAGCCCAACCCCTGAAATCAATTATTTTTGTCCCAAAACTTTTAGCAATATAGTGCATCTGTGAGACGAGTGTGATAGCGTTGATGCCAGTTTTAGTGTAAAAGCCAAAGCTTTTTGGAAGCTGGTTGTTTGTGCAGCTGAGGAGGTGACAGAGGTGAAGAGACTACAACGTTGCTGAATCACTGACATTACGTATCAGCAGGCAGTCAGCGGCACTGTGGGGTATTATAGGAAACCGGTAACCAAAATCAAAACAAACATATCAATGAAAGTAATACAATCAAAAAGGCCAAAACAGAATATTAATTATAAATGGATATATGCACGTGAATCAGGGTGGATATTTCCCTTTAATAGCTATATGACTGATAAGTTTATACGGCACTGTGGACAATATTCAGTAACTTTAATTAATTAAATAATTAATTAGGCTAGTTATCTAGCAACCCTTGCTAGCAAACTCGTAAAGCGACTCCCTGAATTTACACCCAAAACTGTATTTCGCCTTTGACACCATGTTCAAAAGCTGTAATTCTGCATTAAAGCGATACAGAAAATATAGATTTCAAACCCAGGCGATTAAACCAAGTAAATTACTTAATAAGAAATGCTATCATAAGACTGACACCCACCTTGACTGTAACCAGGAAATCACGAATTCCTGCTTAGCCCCGCCCTCTCGTGTTTCTGATTGGTCGTCGTTCCCTCGCTGCCGCGTCCCTTGTGCGTTTCTGATTGGTCCACTCTTTACCTCGTAACACTATCGGCAGGAAACACGTTTTTTCTTGTTTTTAGTGTTGTATATATGTTGTTTAATTTGTATTTAGTATACGTTTTTAATCATTATACGATTTAATATCATAATACTGAGGTCTTTCGTGAATGTAACCAGAAAAGCATGAAATTCCCCGCTTGGTTCCGCCCTTTCCTTTTTATGATTGGTTATTATGTCCTGTCTATCTTCAATACCGCTTTTTGATTGGTCCAGTATCCCTTTTCATAAGCGACAATCCGGAAGCAAGATCTTACATTTTTTTGAGATAAAAATAATACATTTTTTGAGATATATATATATATATATATATATATATATATATATATATATATATATATATATATATATATATATATATATATATATATATATATATATTGTTTTTTGTGGGATTTTTTTTGTTGTTTTATTTTGTCATATGTTTATAGCCTTTTTGGTTCTATCCGTTTTTTCTATATTATTTCTAAGTCCGTCGTTGCTAGGTCTATGTTGATGGCATTTCTACTTACGTAGTAATAGGAGGAAGAGGAAAAAGGAATAACAACCTCAAAAAAAAAAATTTGATAGGTTGTTTATAATGTATCAGGAAGCCATTTAGATATAATGGGAATGTTTTTGGAAAGCACACCTTCCTCCTCTACTTACAGTCCTACATTGGCTGCAGATTGGGAAATTCAGTCATATTGATCATGTCATTTCCTTATTGGTGCACTGCCACACTGAGGACTGAGTTCCTCTGAAAGTAATGATTTCATAGGAAATACAGTTTAGGGGGGGGGGGGATACCCGGAAGTGAGTACTGATTTGTAAGTTTATTAAATATGTTTTATTTTTTTTTTTAAAACACCAAAGTTACATTGTAACATACTGTAATGTACTCAGCACATAGCATAATGATGAATTAATAAATAACAATAAATATTGTTCAAATAAATATGTTAATAAATACACAATATTTTATGCAAGACATGAGAATACTTTTCAGGACTAGCTATCATGATAGTTTCAGAATCTAATTATTAATCAACTCATTACTCATGAGAACATTTTGTTTTGTTTCAAAATTCAGCAGGTTTAACACATTTTGACCAACATGATCATGATAAATAATTATTAACCACTCATCTTTCTCAACTAAGCTGACTGTTGAAGTGAAGACATATGGCTAAAGACACGAGCCGTTATGATGGAGAAGGAGTAGAGGCGCTCGACGCTGTCACGGCACAGGTAGCCCTCAGTCATCCAGTTATCAATCTGCATAGGTGCCTGAGGCTTCAGTGGCTCCTGGGGTCAAATTTTAAAGTTAGCAACAATAATGAATCAGTTACATAGTAAAAGAAGTATGTTGACACTTAACCTAGAAGTCTGGATATTAATAATCATGTTCAGAGTCTTTATGTTATGACTTTTTGTTTGAGGGCATGATTTTTAAATCAGCTCAAAAAACATTTACTAAGTGCAACACCAAACTCATGCACATATATGTCATTCAAACATCAAATTCTAACCAATGCTAAGACTAAAACGAAGTTTACACAAAGAAACATTACCTTTAGTGTTTCCAGGATTTGTTTTGCCACCTCAGCTATCACTGTAGCATTTGCTCTCCACTTGGTACATTTGGTGTTTTGGCCCTGAAATATTCCATCGTCCCCAAAGATCCTGCTATAGTTCTTCAAAGCGAGAACAACCCTGGATAGGCAAGTCTGAAAACAGCAAAAAGCATGGAATGAATCAATGAAATAATATATGATTTGATCAATATGGACCATCTATTTAGTACAATGCTAAATCTATACCGAGAGTTGTTTATTTTCTAATCAACATGTAGCCTATGCCTCTGAATGTATTGTGCTTTAATAGTCCAAGCAATACAGTATAATGCCACTACATTTCTGACAGATGTGTGAGTTCACATTTTAAACCTGCTACGACTCTAACACAATCGAACCAGGTAATATATGTTGAAGAATATACTTTTCTGATAGTTGTGGCTCAGTGTTTTAAATTGTTTAAGGCTAAGATTTTCAACTGTTAACCCTCAAATGTTCAGTTGTGTCCTGTCTCAGCTATACAACTGCCAAACTGAAAACATCTGCTGTGAATATTTACCTCTGGATCGGTCTTAAGACTGTCAGGATCGCAGTTGTCCTCGGACCTGATCATCAGTGGAGGGTCGCTGACTGCAGCCACCTCGTTCGTGGTCTCCACCTGAAAAAAGCATAAGCAGAAGAAATACTGATTATATAATAAACAATTCATATTTATGATAATATGATTTTTTAATAATATTTCTTGTTTACCATACACTGTACTGTACTGTAACATTCCTTAAACCCTTAAACATACATACTTTTGTACTAAGGTGCATATAGTAATGTTAAAGTTCTGTTAAAGCATTACACTTAAAGCTAATTATGGCACAATTAAATATCTTAAGGTATTAAAATATGCAAAAGATAATTATACAAAAAAAAAACAAAACACAATGCTGTTAGAAAAACAGTCGCAAAGGCTTAGTGAGGAATGTGTCTGAATTCATGATGGCAACACTCACCTCTTCATACAAAAGCCTCGCGTTTTCGTTAAGCTTCAAAGCCAGCGCCTTTCCCTCCGTGTAGTTCGTCTCGGGGACGCGCACTGGGACGCCGAGCGCGCACACGAGCATCGCCGCAGCGAGCGCCAACAGCTGAAATGAGCCCATGGTCAGAAGGATTTTTTTTTTCTGTGACTCACTACACGAGTTGAGATGAAGATTCTTTATCTATGAAGCACCGAGATACCTCTGCATGTGTAACCCCACATGCTCACCTTATTTATAACAGCGATGATGAGTCACGTGAGTGAGAGTTTCCTGCCCCCGCAGCCACAGGTACAGTTCGGGTTTCCTCAATTATCCATTATGACACTGCTTTCCTCTCCGTTTTGGACACTTTCTTAAAATTAATGTCTGACTATAGTTATGAGGAATTCCAGTCGCCGTACCATAAAACCTGGATGCATGTATAAGATTTCCCCTTGGGAATTAATAGAGTACTCTACTCTACATTATGATGATGATGATGATGATGAACATTATTTATATATTTATGTATGTATGTATGTATGTATGTATTTAGTTAGTTAGTTAGTTAGTTAGTTAGTTGGCTAGTGAGTTACTTAGTTAATTACTTGTTCGTTAATAGTTAAATAAGTTAATTAATAGTTAAATAAATGTTCGTCTTTTGCGTCCTATTATTATTATTATTATTATTATTATTATTATTATTATTATTATTATTATTATTATTATTATTATTATTATTATGTTATTAAAATCTGGATGCATGTATAAAATGTCCCCTTGGGGATTAATAGAGTACTCTACTCTTATGATGATGATGATGATGATGATAATGATGATGAACATTATTTATATATTTATGTATGTATTTATTTAGTTAGTTAGTTAGTAAGTTGGTTAGTGAGTTACTTAGTTAATTAGTTAGTTTAATTAAATGTCTTTAAATGTCTTCTGCGTCCTGTTGTTGTTGTTGTTGTTATTATTATTATTATTATTATTATTATTATTATTATTATTATTATTATTATTATTATTATTATTATGTTATTAAAACCTAGATGCATGTAAAAAAAAATAATAATAATTCACCTTGGGGATTAATAGAGTACTCTACTCTTATGATGATGATGATGATGATGATGATGATGATGATGGACATTATTTATATATTTATGTATTTAGTAAGTTATTTATTTAGTTGCTTAGTGAGTTACTTAGTTAATTAGTTAGTTAGTTTAGTTAAATGTTCGTCTTCTGTGTCTTATTATTATTATTATTATTATTATTATTATTATTATTATGTTATTAAAACCTGGATGCATGTCTAAAATTTCCCCTTGGAGATTAATAGAGTACTCTACTCTTATGATGATGATGAACATTATTTTATATGTATGTATGTATGTATGTATGTATTTTTAGTTAGTTAGTTAGTTAGTTGGTTAGTGAGTTACTTAGTTAATTGGTTAGTTTAGTTAACTGTTCGTCGTATGCGTCCTGTTATTTTTTTTTTAATGTTGTTGTTGTTGTTGTTGTTGTTGTTGTTGTCCTTCCTGCGTAACAGAGTGTTGATTATAGCTTCTACAGTTCCAGAAAACAAGGGAACTAAACCATTTCTTGCCGCAGGGTTGGAAACTTTTCTACCTGTATCTTCTTACTTAGAACTGAGTATAGTTTTTTACATTCTATCCACATTTCCAGGTGTATATAATAGATCATATGTAGTTAGTAGATAATATTACAACCCCAGCGACCAGAGAGAAAAAAATAAAATAGTCTCTTTTTTATTCGGAGAGTTTAGATTAGTTCACTGGATTGTGATTCTGGCTTTGGGAATGCTCACACACTGTAAAACACGACAGTCCCATTCATTTATGTGACTTTATTTCTTCCCTCGACTCAAAACATGTTTTAGAAAAACACCAGTTTTCCGAAAATTAAATGTAAAGTAATTTACTGTCTTGACTTTGAGTTTTTCTCACGTTTTCAGGCAGCAGGTGAATTTCCGTTTCTATATCTTGAACCGTCTTGAAATATCTTGTACAAAGCAGAGCGTTTCTTTTTATTATCATATTATTATTATTTATTATTATTATTATTATTATTATTATTATTATTATTATTATTATTATTATCTTCATTTAAACGGAAAATCATTTAACAACCACGTATTATTTAAGTAATATTTAAGTACAAATATTTTCGATTAGGATCTACTTTGTTTGGACTCTTAGTGCGCGTCTATTTATTTTATCCTGCACTAATATCTACTTATAACATTTAATATCTAATATCTCACAATTATTGCATGCTGTTTTGTGTAACATTTCGTTCCACTGTATGTTTGTAAATGTGTTCTGATTAATAAAATTCTTGTTAAATATCGTTTGTTTACGGAAATGTTGAATCCCCCGTCTGATTTGTTTGTTTTAATAATATCCACCGATTGAGTGTATAATCAACGCGTCATAATTATACAGTTATATTGACAAAGGGACATTTAGTGTCATCAGTGGGGGTTTTTTTTTGTTTGTTTTTTGCAAGGATCGCCTAGGCTGCCTTAGTCATTACATTATTAATAAAAAATTATATAATAGTATATCTCAATCAAGCTATTTATAGGCTAATAATTTAATCTTAGCAAAATAAAAATGACCTAACACCTTCTCCATTCCATCAGTGGCTGAATGAAATGCCCTATAGACATTTTTTCCACTATTGACATGACTAGGAATTGAATGAGTGAATGGATTTGAATGAGTCATTCTGTACATCTGTTACCTGGACACACACACACACGCACACACACACACACGCAAACAAACAACAAGCTTGTTTTGGAAGTTCTGAATTGTGACTGTGAATGATTGTAGTCTTTTAGAAAAATTCCTTTTCAATTAAAACGTAAAATGAGAGCTTCCTGTTCAAATAATTTTTTTACTCCACACAGCTCCATTGTTGGATTTCGAAACAGGAAATGAGAAGTGAATGACTGTATTTATGAATAACTGTGTAAGTTTTCCTCATCCATCATACGGACTTTTGATGACTCTATGACGACATTCTCAATGACGACATTATTTTAAGGGTTGTGGATAGGTGAATATTTTATTACACACTGTCTCTGTATGTGTCTATCTATCTATCTATCTATCTATCTATCTATCTATCTATCTATCTACAGTGGTGTGAAAAAGTGTTGGCCCCCTTCCTGATTTCTTATTTTTTTTGCATGTTTGTCACACTTTAATGTTTCAGATAATCAAACACATTTAAATATTAGTCAAAGATAACACAAGTAAACACATCATGCAGTTTTTAAATGAAGGTTTTTATTATTAAGGGAAAACAGTGTTCATGACTCCACCATAAGAAAGAGACTGGGCAGAAATGGTTTGCGTGGCAGAGTTCCAAGACGAAAACTGATGCTGAGCAAAAAGAGCATAAAGGCTCGTCTCAGTTTTGCCAGAAAACATCTTGATGATCCCCAAGACTTTTGGGAAAATATTCTGTGGACTGATGAGACAAAAATAGAACTTTTTGGAAGGTCTGTGTCCCATTACGTCTGGTGTAAAAGTAACACCGCATTTCAGAAAAAGAACATCATACCAACAGTAAAATATGGTGGTGGTAGTGTGATGGTCTGGGGCTGTTTTGCTGCTTCAGGACCTGGAAGACTTGCTGTGATAAATGGAACCATGAATTCTGCTGTCTACCAAAAAATCCTGAAGGAGAATGTCCGGCCATCTGTTTGTGACCTCAAGCTGAAGCGAACTTGGGTTCTGCAGCAGGACAATGATCCAAAACACACCAGCAAGTCCACCTCTGAATGGCTGAAGAAAAACAAAATGAAGACTTTGGAGTGGCCTAGTCAAAGTCCTGACCTCAATCCGATTGAGATGCTGTGGCATGACCTTAAAAAGGTGGTTCATGCTCGAAAACCCTCCAATGTGGCTGAATTACAACAATTCTGCAAAGATGAGTGGGCCAAAATTCCTCCACAGCGCTGTAACAGACTCATTGCAAGTTATGGAAAATGCTTGATTGCAGTTGTTGCTGCTAAGGGTGGACCAACCAGTTATTAGGCTTAGGGGGCAAACACTTTTTCACACAGGGCCATGTAGTTTTGGATTTTGTTTTCCCTTAATAATAAAAACCTTCATTTAAAAACTGCATGATGTGTTTACTTGTGTTATCTTTGACTAATATTTAAATGTATTTAAATATATTTATATATATTTAATATATTTAAATGAGTGTGCGTGTGTGTATAACTGTCACAGTCAACTGATCCCCTGTCAAAAAGTTGATCTTACTCGAGATCAATTAAAGATCGAGGTCTTACTATTAATAAATTGTCTATTGTACACATTGCATTGAACAAAACTTTCTGTTCAAGGAAAGATGTTATATCTATATATACAGTAATTAATAAGTAAGTGTATATGTAAACATTTTAATTGTTTCCATGCACTGCTTTTTTTTTCTTTACAAACTTCTGTAGAAACATTTTTAACTAAAAAAAACAATAAATCTTATGTTTTCACCCAACCAGAATTTTTTGGACTTATTTGGTCATGTATTGTGTGACCTAGTGAAAGTGTATCAGGATGTATTTATCGATAGGACCTTCGAAGTGCTTCGGAAAAGTTTCTCAGGATAACCTAACCCTAATCCTAATCTTAACACTAACCCTAACCTTAAACTTAACATTAACCTTAACACTAAAGCTATTTCTAATTCTAATCCTAATCCTAACCCTGACCTTAACAATAGGCAATAGGCATAAACTTAACCTTAACACTAACTCTAATCCTAAATGCAATTTTAACACTAAATAGATAGATAGATAGATAGATAGATAGATAGATAGATAGATAGATAGATAGATAGATAGATAGATAGATAGATAGATAGATATAGATGAGATATATCCTTCCATAAATAGTCTTTATAGCTAATATTCTTCGTTAATATCTAATATGAATTTAACAAAACTAATAGAAAATATTTTTGAATTAACATTTTTAGGTAATTATTGTTTTTTATGTTAAATGATAGACTATATAGGATTCATTTCAGTCTGAAAAACAACGGAATTTAATCTGATTTGGATGGAATTATTTGTCATGCTTTAATCATTCATACACAGATGATTCATCTCTAATGTCTGATCCTTTACAAATCGTTGCTCCCATTTATTTCCTCAAACGAGTCAAAACATTTTATTTGACCAATGTCAAATTTCAAATTCTAATTCAAATGGTCAAATTTATTCGGTCACATATGACATGTAGTGAAATGCTTTTTACGACTTTCCTCGTTATAGAAATCATCATGAATATAGTCAAAACATTGAATTTAAAAATATGATAAAAGAAAATAAAAAATGGAAATAAAGTGAAATAAGTTGTAGAAGTAAAAAAAAAAAAAAGAAAATATGAAAAATAAAGCATATGAATGCACTACAGTGACTGATGATAGTGCATTCATATGCTGTATTTTTCTATATTTCTGTTTTTTTTTTTTTTTTTTACTGTTCAGCTCATTCCATTCCAGCTAAGTCCAGCCTTTATTTTGAATTACTCAACAAAATGAAAATTTCCATTGCTGCGTGTGGAGCCATTGCTACAGAATTTCTACAATTCTACACACAAGCCTTTGATTTCCTCATCTGAAAGTTGCTCAAATATTGTGCTCTTTAATTGTGGTGTGGTGAGGAAGTGAGACTGCATCCAATAAACAATGTGTGTAAGTAATACATCAGAACAAAATCTGCCCCTTTTCAGCAGGTTTCATCACTCAGCATCACTCAGTCCTTCCCATAATGACTAATGTGCACAGCCCGTGCCTTTCCAGTGAAAGAGGAAAAGTACTGAAATTAATGAGCCAGTCCTTATATGGTAGAGTAGTTAAATTTGTGTTGTGTTTTTTTTTTTTTATTGTTCTTTAAAGCAAAAAAAAAAAAAAAAAAAATCTCTACGTACTGGTTTTTTTTGTGCATTATATTAAAAATAATTTTGCATAAATTGCATAAATTGTGATCCGTCTGTATTACGTACTATACATGTTAGAAACACCTTGTTCGCTGTGAAAAATGGATGAAAAATAGATGTGCAGGACACTCCACAATCTCTAAGAAAAATAGAAATAACTTGGTTGTTATTTAGTATTTATGGAAGGAGTCTCCAGTGTGAGAACTTTTTGTTTACTGTTATGGGAAAGTCTTCAGGACAGAGAACTTCGGGCTTTTCCAGTTCTTCTGTAACATGAGATGTTTTTTTTTGTTGCTTGTTTTTGTCTTATTAATTGCAAGACAGACAGACAGACAGACAGACAGACAGACAGACAGACAGATAGACAGATAGATAGACAGATAGATAGATAGATAGATAGATAGATAGATAGATAGATAGATAGATAGATAGATAGATAGATAGATAGATAGACAGACACAGAAAGAAAGGGGGGGCTGGTGAGGGAATGACTGTTTATAGCTGTCGTAAAAGGAATTAACTTTCATATCGACTTTGACTATAACTATAGCCGGCAAAATGCTGTGGTATATGTGATAAAGCACTACAGGACATGCTGTTATTGGAAAATAATTAACTTTCAATGTGGTAAAGACAGCACTTTGGCTCGTTTTACAATATTCCCGTAGTTCATGTAAATAGGATTTCCCCTGACGAATGGTGTCTAAAGACAGCAATTCAAACAGGGCTTTTTAATGTGTGCATCTTGCATCACTATGTGAAAGCCCTTTAATGTGACTTTTTGACTTGAGTGTTCAAATAAATTCCCTTTTGAGAGAGATAAAGGTGTGACTGACTATCGAAAAGTACAGTGACAAAAATACCCTGATTTTCACATGCCACTGTAACTCAAAGCACGCCCCTTTGGTTATGTAATTCCATGGAGGGTGTGGGAAATGACAATACATTTACAAAGACTGGTGCACAAAGCTGGTTAGAGATTAGTCGAATTCATTATTTACACATTTGGCTATAACGGACTATAAGCGTATGTATGTTACTATGTATGATTAATGTATTATTAAATATAACTCATTTTAATGAATGAGATTAAAATGAGGTAAAAGGGGGAGGAATAAAGATAATAATGATTATGATACAACGATCAGGTATAACATTATGACCACTTGCCTAATATTGTTTTGGTTCTGCTTTTGCTGCCAAAACAGCCCTGACCCGTCATGCACTGTGTATTCTGACACCTTTCTATCAAAACCAGCATTAACTTCTTCAGCAATTTGAGCAACAGTAGCTCATCTGTTAGATCAGACCACACGGGCCAGCCTTCGCTCCTCATGTGCATCAATGAGCCTTGGCTGCCCATTACCCTTTCCTTCCTCGGACCACCTTTGATAGATACTGACCACTGCAGACTGGGAACACCCCACAAGAGCTGCAGTTTTGGAGATGTTCTGATCCAGTTGTCTAGCCATCACAATTTGGCCCTTCATCAAACTCGCTCAAATCCTTACACTTGTCCATTTTTCCTGCTTCTAACACATCAACTTTGAGGACAAAATGTTCACTTGCTGCCTAATATATCCCACCTACTAACAGGTGCCATGATGAGGAGATAATCAGTGTTATTCACGTCACCTCTCACTGCTCAGAATATTATGGCTGTTCGGTGTATAGCTTGGGTCTTTAGGGGAGGTGTACATGAACCAAAAATCAAAACGAAAGAAAATAAAAATAAAAAATAAGATTATATCTAGGTTCTAAGCTAGCTTACAAATTTGATACATGCTGTACATTAATAAATAAAATATATATATACAATTTATTTTCTATACTATCATCTGTCTCTGAATAGTTCTGGCTGTAGATCAAATCACAGGTTTATTGGATATTAATGAGCTCATTCTGATACCTATGGTAACATCAGAGGGATTTATTTGTAAGTGTTGGTCAGGTGATGTTGAGGACCGATTTAATTAGCATTTAGGAGGAAGGAGACTTCGGTGTCAGCATTTTAATGTTAGAAATTTAACTGTAAGTTAAAAATCTTCCAGACAGAGTGCTTTGTGGTTTTGTGGTAACAAAGAAAAAGAGAAGCTGGTACAAAAACATTTGTTTACAGCTGTTATAATGTAAAAGATTACAGAAGCTCGTCCTCTGGACGTTCCACAACATTCAGTGTAACTATAAATGAATAAAAATATACGGCATGGTATCCTTTAATAAATAGTGATGCGTTAAAGATGTCCAAAGCTGTGGCTGGGATTTTATTGAATAAATAAGCACCTTTGAGGTGGTGTAATGCAGCCTTTTGATTATTGTACTAAAACACCACGCCTCATTTCGACATTTTATAAAAAAGATGTCATGTTTTATTCCGATTATATGATGTAGGACTACATAGATTTTAATGGTGCTGCACTGCGCAAGTATAATTGATCAGACTATAGAACAATGAGCAATTATCTCATTAATTACTGAGAAAAATTGTGGTTAATGTTTGTACCACAATTTATCTTGTTATAATAAAAATGTACATTTCATGCTGTACTGGACTGTAGCCTGTATAAAATATGAGTCTCCTTATATTTTTTGCATGGATATTTAATTATTTAGAGAGAGAGAGAGAGAGAGAGAGAGAGAGAGAGAGAGAGAGAGAGAGAGAGAGAGAATTAGATTATTAGATAATTATATTTTATATACAAAATTAGATATATCTGTCTGTCTGTCTATCTATCTATTTTTTTATCAGGTGTACATTTTTATTTTGTAAATGCAAATTTAATGCATTGTTTGACTCCCCGTGTACATAGAAGAACCTTTAAGGGTTTCAGATAAATTTATTTCTGGAAATAATAATAATCACGAAAGGAGCTCATAGAGTGTTTTGGAAAACGCAGAGAAATAGCAGGAGTGCATTCAGAATGGCTGAATCCCAAATCTTTATTCTGTATATAAGTGCACTAGATAAAGCGTAAAATAATGACTATTTATTACTAGCACTTGACTTTTGTATTTATCACATTTAAGCACTGCACAAACCGCTATCAGTCTGTCAGGCTTCTAAGCTCTGGTAGCGACCTAGGAACAGCTTCACCACACCCGGAAGTAGAACTCAGGGCCGTGTACTACTACCACCACCCTAATGGACATATAGTGCACTACAGCCTGTAAAAGCTATGCATACACAACGCATGTAGGACACCTCCATAGGAAACAAGGATGCATTTGGGATTGAGCACAAGTGTGTTTTTATTTTGAATGTTAAGGGGATGTGTTTGTAGGAGCTAGCCGGGCTAATCTCGACTGTATTGTGGAAGTATGATAATTGCCTGATCAGGTAGGAAATTTATTTTAGATTTATTTATTTAGTGCGCATTTAATTAATTAAACGATTAGTTTTGTGTTTGTGTAGGAAAATATATACATGCGCACTGCAGCTTATTTATGTTAACGCTACTGCTAACGTTATATGGATTCAATGTTAGTTAGCTAGGCTAGTTTGCTAAGTGAAGATTTTTTTATTTTTTTTTAATTAGTTTTAGCTCACGTTTTTATTGATAAAATGAGTGGTGATCTAATTTACTAGGTGAACCGAATCAGGTCCTGTGGTTGGAATTGACAGTTGCATATCCAGCTGTTTATATACATTACACATGTGTTTAAATGGCTTGTTCCTCCTTTCATCAGCCACACCACACTCATGATGAACTTCGACGGTCTGGACCCGGGACTGGGTGAGTACGCGGCCGGCCTGCACGGAGGCCTGGAGCCCGGGCTGGACACGACACTGGACCCGACGCTGCTGCAGGCCGTGGAGCTGGACCCGGACGCCATGGCCGTGCCCGTGGTCGAGGGCATGTACTCCGAGCTTTCACAGCGTGGCGTCCGAGGTCGGAGTTCCGGTCACAGCGACCCACTTCGACTTGCACGAAGAGCTGCTGTGGATCGGGAACCACCGGGTAACAGGCATCAGTGCAGAACTGCTGTCATGCACATCTGGAACACAGCAAATGTGCAGTTGAGGCCAAAAGTTTGCATAAACCTAGGCTAAACACATCCAAACTCAGTACACACATTTCATATTGCTATACATTTCATACATATTTACTTTATTTCTATAAGTTCCACAATTTCAAAAACAGTAACTGAAATAAAGTAATAACTGGGGAGCACGGTGGCTTGGTGGTTAGCATGTTTGCCTCACACCTCAGGGTTGGGGGTTCGATTCCCGCCTCCGCCGTGTGTGTGGAGATTGCATGTTCTCCCCGTGCTTCGGGGGTTTCCTCCGGGTACTCCGGTTTCCTCCCCTGGTCCAAAGACATGCATTGTAGGTTGATTGGCATCTCTAAATTGTCCGTAGTGTGTGATTGCGTGAGTGAATGAGTTTGAGGCTCCCCGTGACCCGAGAATAGATCGGATAAGAGGTAGACAATGAATGAATGAATTTCATAGGGTATTTATGTTCTTTCCTTTTCTCCTAATTCAGGGACACGCAAGCTCCTTTTTTGGGCCCACAATGGGACGTTACTCCTCGTTCCAGGTGCACCTGGCTGATGACATCCGCCATATTCAGAGCATGGACACTGGCGTCCTGTTCCTGACCAAGAGTAACCTCAAGTGCCTTACACGCGGAGGCCTCATCATGTTCGACTACCCGTGAGTTTCACCTGAAACCCGCTGACAGTGAAAAGTGAGAGGGTGTAACATTAATGGCTCATAATATACAGCCATATGTCTATCTGTTGCCATGTTGCAGGATGGAGGAGGGTGCTGACATGCACAGTTTGCTGCTCACTGACAATAACACGCTGCTGTTGGGAGGCTTGCAGAGCTACGTGACCGAGGTGGATCTGAACACCGTGCAGGAAACACAGAAAGTGAGATTTCCCTACATGTGCACTCAGTATCCTATTACAGAAACGCTTACTGTTTACATGCAAAACATGGGGCCATGGGATTTAATGTTGTCTTAAGCTTCCATACATATTACAGAGGTGCTGTCTAGTAACAAAATAAGTAATAAAACTTGACATGGCTGGCTGTTATAAGAAAATAGTTGAAAATGAGGTAGTGAGAAACAGCCAGTGTTTCATTTCTCTTGTACCAGAGTCATTTCCAACAATTACCCCATTTTTTTATTTATTAAAGAACAGAACAACACCTTATTCTTTTTATCAATTTATATTTAGGCCCATAGAACATCCACAAAACAAGTTAGTTAAAGTTTTATATAGTAATATTTTATAATTAATATTATATGTAACCTTATGAAGTACCCAAGAAGTATAGTCATTGGGATTTTATATTACGACCAAATAAAAAAAATAAATAAATAAAATAAAATAAATAAAAAATATAATGATAACCATAATACAATTATAATAATTAATAATAAAAGCCCTTACATCTCCTAAAACAAATACAGTATTAACCTCTTTAATAGTTTATATACTTTCAGTATCTCAAGTCTATAAAAGAGAAACCATCAAGATTTATTATTTTTTAAACGTCAGAAAACACTCTCCAAATCATTGTTATTCAAAGCATTGTTATTCACTGAGAAACTTGAAGACTTTCTTCTTTCTAAGTTTCAATTATCAGTTACATTAAAAACAGTCATTCTCTCACCGGTGTCTCTGTTTTTCTTTTCTTAAAGATATTAATTCCAAAGAAAATTGTCACGCATGAAATAGCATGGAGTCAGTTCTCTGGCACTGGAAAGAGAAAGACCGAGAGGACATTGTGGTTTCTAGGTAACATGATAATATCATTATTCTGTCTTTGTTTACTCCAAAAGTGAGTAGTTCCCTCATTTAATGTGATAAGACAGAAATATGATGTTGTCAGGTGACCAAGACACCACAGTGTCCTGCGTCCTAAAGATTTTTCAGTGGAAGAAAATTTTGCTTTTGTTCAATCTGTCTGTCTGCATTATGCAGTGATATGTGAGATTTAGATATAGATTAAATTTAAAAAAATATATTTAATCAAAAAACAGAAATAATGTGTCCTCAGCTTAGACACACTTTTTGTTTATTTCTTACCTATATACATGTTTTTCACATGCTGTTGTTATGTCGTTATGCTGCGTGTTATGATGTAGTTCACCGTGGAGATCCCAGGCGTGGCCATCATGAGGCAGTCCAATCGTTTCTTCTTTTGTGGACATACATCAGGAAAGGTGAGAGGAAAGAGAAACAGGATGTGTCTCTATGACATTGTGAGAAAATTTGTAAAAGGGATATAATCTTTGGACCGGAGCTGAATATGTGGACTTTCCATGAATCAGTTTTTACAAATGCAAACAATGCAAGTGTGTATAAGATTTCATGTTTGTGAGATAGTTCATGACCTTTAAAATTAGCAAGAAAGCTGATAATAGAAAGCCTGGAAAGTTTAAAATTAGGAAATGTGGACAATGTGCTGAAAAGAAAAGGGTGGAATTTTTATTTAATTTTTCTCTGAGGTGTGTTCTCTTCAAAACAGTGTTGTGTGATTATGCCATATTTTACATTTCTCTACATTCCTCTCGTTCCTTCTGTCTCCCGGCGTGACAGGTGTCTCTGCGAGATCTACGCACCTTTAAAATGGAGCATGAGTTTGATGCCTACTCGGGCAGCCTTTCTGATTTTGATGTGCACGGCAACCTGCTGGCAGCGTGCGGTTTCTCGAGCCGTGGCCTCAACGGCCTGTCATGCGATCGCTTCCTAATGGTGTACGACCTCCGCATGATGCGAGCCGTTACTCCTCTGCAGGTGCACGTGGATCCGCTGTTCCTCCGCTTCATCCCCACCTACACCTCCCGGCTGGCCATTATCTCCCAGACAGGTACATCACTGCCCAGTAGTGAATCAGATGAATTTGATGAATTATAGCATGGTTATTGTGAAGGTTTCCATAATTAAATGCTTATGTAACATTTAGGGAAGGAGTGTCCAGTGTCAACCCACCCATTCATGGCACATTATTGCTCTCTCTCTCTCTCTCTCTCTCTCTCTCTCTCTCGCTCTCTCTCTCTCTCTCTCTCTCTCTCTCTCATTCATTACATATTGTGTTATACCGAATTCCAATATTTTTGCCATTTAATTTAACATATTTGCAGGACCTACATGAGCTTTGGCATGAGACCACCAGCTGTTGTTTTTTATTGCTGAATGTTTTTTGTAATTGTCTGCTGATGCCCCCTGCAGGTCAGTGTCAGTTCTGCGAGCCCACAGGTCTGGCCAACCTGGCTGATATTTTCCACGTGAACACAGTAGGCCAGCTGCTAATGAGCTTCGATGTGTCAAGCAGTAAACAGGCGCTGGCGTTCGGAGACTCGGGTGGTTGCGTGCACCTGTGGTCCAGCGCCCCCGACGTCTCCTTCAATGACTACTCCAGAGAGACGGAGCTGGCCCTTCCGTGCATCGTGGACTCCCTGCCTCAGCTGGATTGGAACCATGAGCTGGTGCCACTTTCTTTGGTGCCCATGCCACTGACCAGCACAGAGCCTCTGCTCTCAGACTGGCTCAGCAACCTCGTTACTCCCAGCCCCAGGTAAGCAAACACTTTGGTTTTCTTTTTATCTGTTAAGGTAATAAAGGAGGTCCTTGGGATTTCTGGTTTAGCTCTGCACATTATTAAGAAATATAGCTGGTTGTGCTTTGTGGTACACTTCTGCTCTCTGCTGTCTGCTAGCAGTATACAGTAATGTGTTACCTTTCCCTCTGTTACAGACATGCACCTCCAGTTGACCCAGAGATTTTGAGGACGATGAAGACTGTTGGGTTTATTGGATATGCTCCCAACCCTCGCACACGACCCAGAAATCAGGTACTGCACTCTGTAGCATCACAATTTAACTCCTAGGTCCCAAATGAATTAATTTTTTCATCACATACACATAAAGACCAGTGGTATAAACGTTTGTACTAGCAGTATACCAGAAGTATAGTCCATTTGGTTAAATATCGACAACGAATATAATATTTAAAGCTGTAATGCACTGCTATTAAAGATTTGGCCTGAAATAATTTGGAAAGACTTTAAAATGGTTGCACACTCACATTCGATAAAAATATATTTATTTTGGTCTGTTACAAAGCACATGTGCATTTTGCAGGGCTTTGTGAATCGGCTAATCTTGCGATTCAGTGGCATATTGTGCAGCCCTAATCCGAAAATACTGTACATACAATCATATAAAATGTTTGTACCTTTTACCTGTTTCTCAGGTTCCTTATAAGATAAAGGAGGTAGAGTTGGAGTATGACAGCTATAACCAGGTTCCAGAGTCTCCAATTGGAAGAGATGAGGAGCCTCACCTATACATGGTGCCAAAGAAGTACAGAAAGGTACTTGTCATCTGTACTGCATTATTAATTAGTGCACTTGATTTAGAAATGACTTAAATAAGTTAGAGATGTATTTATTTATTTATTTTTATACTGGTTTCATTGTCTGTGCTCCATAAAGACAACAGTGATATTCTCGGTTAAAAATCAGCGCTTGAAAGTCCTTGAATTTCATTCTGAGGCTTCCTATGTTAGCACAGTGATAATTTCATTGTGATATTTTAATTAATAATTAATAACAGAACACTTCAATCTCCACCAGGTCACCATCAAATACTCCAAACTGGGACTGGAGGACTTTGACTTTAAGCATTACAACAGAACTCTCTTTGCTGGTTTGGAGCCTCATATACCCAATGCTTACTGTAACTGCATGATCCAGGTAGGAACATGTTCACTTAAACAAGCATTTAGAATTGTATATGGAAAGTAACCAACACCATACATGGGAATTTTACTGTTTGATGATTAAAGACTGGATTTTCACAGGTTGCTCTGGGAATCATCAGTGTGTTCACCTTGGTTAATGACTATCTTTCTCTTTCCTTGGTGGCAAGGTTTTGTATTTCCTGGAGCCGATTCGATGCCTGGTGCAGAATCACCTGTGTCAGAAGGAGTTCTGCTTGGCCTGTGAGCTCGGCTTCCTCTTTCATATGCTGGATCTGAGCAGAGGAGATCCATGCCAGGTACTATTCCATTTACTGGTTAGATATATAAAATAAATTTCATATTGTTTAGGGACTTTGCATGCATTTTCTCGTCCTAGTAGTACATGAAGATGATGGTAATGATGAAATCCTTCTTTCCAGGCCAGTAATTTCCTGCGGGCCTTCCGGACAATTCCGGAAGCGTCAGCTCTCGGCTTGATCCTGGCTGATTCGGATGAGCAGACAGGGAAGGCCAGGCTAGGTCACTTAATCCAGAGCTGGAACTGCTTCATCCTCACACAGCTGCACCAGGAAACTCAGGAACAGGAAGGACCTCAGGCTTACAGAGGGACCAGCAGGTGAGGGGGCAATTCACAGACCTGCACCGATTTGTTGTTTGGAAGTGTGCAAATGGGGGGGGTTTTCACACTGGGTACGTTTTTCTGCAGTCCGAATCCAAGTGTGATTGTTCCTGGTGCCCTATAAGTTGTTTGTCTGGTTTCAGATTCGCATGTGTTGTAAACTAATCAGCAAAAACACATGCCCAGATCATTTTACTTCCTGAGTGTGGCCCCGAGCGTCAGTTGCGTTCACATTCACAGGAATTGCGATACAGTTCCCCTGCAGCCGAAAGTTTGATACCATGCTGCGCTTCCCAGTCCGCACGACTGCTTTCACACCACCAGTTATTCATGGGATTTGTGCAGACTAAACTACTAATGTAAAAGATTCCTGATTTTGTGGAAAGATAAAACTTGTCAGGGTCATCGACTAGGTATAAAGTACTACAGGATATGAAACCACTTTGTTTACTCACAGACCACATCTATCATGCAGCAGTTAGTTATCTAGAAATAAGTGAATGGACAGTTGTATTAATGTATAATAGTCCAGTATAGTCCAGTTTTTTTTTTGTCATTTTGAAATAAAAATGTCTGAGAATGAAACAATACAGTGTGTGTGTGTTTTCAGTACACTGGGTTCCTCAGGAGAGTCTGTGATTGGCAGGCTGTTTGGCTGTGAGGTGGAGAACAGCAGTCTCTGTCGCTGTGGGAAGGAGACGGTGCGCTCCTCACTCACTCTGCTCTTCACTATGCACTACCCTGAGCAGAGCTGTTTAGGTAACAATACACACACACACACACACACACAACTAGTAGCATTCATCACACATTCATCACCGAGTCAAAGAAAACTGGCTCGAATGATAGTTCTCAATGATATCTAGAGATCTTAATAAAACAGACCACATAATCCAGCAACATGGTGTGAATAAATATTTTTTTAATAGAAAAGTTCCCTGAATGTGACTTTGGTGAAATCCTGAAGAAGAGCATCTGTCTGGAGCAGAGCACACAGGCCTGGTGTGAAAACTGTGAAAAATATCAGCCTACAGTAAGTCTCTTTTTCTTTCTCGCTTATCAGTATGCATTTTATTCATCAGTATTTTATTAACTCTTAAAAATCTAGCCATGGGGGTCACAGTCCAGTGACTTCTGTGCCGGTCCCAAGCCCGGATAAATAGAGAGGGTTGCGTCAGGAAGGGCATCCGGCGTAAAACATTGCCAAATTTAACCATGCGAATCGTCAGTACGAATTTCATACCGGATCGGTCGAGGCCCGGGTTAACAACGACCACCATCGGCGCCGTTGACCTACAGGGCGCCGGTGGAAATTGGGCTACTGTTGGTCGAAGAAGTAGAGGAGGGAGGAGAGTGCGCAGACAGAGAGAGAAGAGGAAAGGTAAGAGTGTAGGACTGAGAATAGGAACTCTGAATGTTGGTACTATGACAGGGAAAGGTAGAGAGCTGGCTGATATGATGGAGAGAAGGAAGGTGGATATACTGTGTGTACAGGAGACCAGGTGGAAGGGTAGCAAGGCTTGTAGTATAGGAGCAGGATTCAAGCTGTTTTATTATGGTGTGGATAGTAAGAGAAATGGGGTAGGTGTGGTCCTGAAGGAGGAGTTTGTGAGGAATGTCCTGGAGGTGAAGAGAGTGTCAGACAGGGTGATGAGTCTGAAGTTAGAGATTGAAGGGGTGATGTTGAATGTTGTTAGTGGTTATGCCCCACAGGTAGGTTGTGAGTTAGAGGCGAAAGAGAGATTCTGGAGTGAATTAGATGAGGTGATGGAGAGTATTCCCACAGGTGAGAGAGTGGTGATAGGAGCGGATTTTAATGGACATGTTGGTGAGGGGAACACAGGTGATGAGGAGGTGATGGGCAAGTTTGGAGTTAAGGAAAGGAACTTTGAAGGACAGATGGTAGTGGACTTTGCTAAGAGGATGGACATGGGTGTGGTTAACACTTATTTTCAGAAGAGGGAGGAGCATAGAGTGACTTACAAGAGTGGAGGTAGGAGAACACAGGCAGACTACATCCTATGTAGAAGAGGCAATCTGAAAGAGATTAGTGACTGTAAAGTGGTAGTGGGAGAGAGTGTAGCCAGACAGCATAGGATGGTGGTGTGTAGGATGACTTTGATGGTCTGTAAGACGAAGAGGTCAAAGATAGAGATAGAGAAGAAAACCAAGTGGTGGAAGCTGAAAAAGGAGGAATGTTGTGAGGAATTTAGACAGAAGTTGAGGCAGGCTCTGGGTGGTCAGGTAGTGCTGCCAGATGACTGGGAAACTACAGCCGAAGTGATCAGGGAGACAGGGAGAAAGGTGCTGGGTGTGTCATCTGGAAGGAGGAAAGAAGATAAGGAGACTTGGTGGTGGAATGAGGAAGTTCAGGATAGTATCCAGAGGAAGAGGTTAGCCAAGAAGAAGTGGGACATGGACAGGACTGAAGAGAATAGACAGGAATACAAGGAGTTACAGCGCAGAGTGAAGAGGGAGGTGTCTAAGGCCAAGCAGAAGGCATATGACGAGTTGTACACTAGGTTAGACACTAGAGAAGGAGAGAAGGACTTGTACAGGTTAGCTAGGCAGAGGGATCGAGATGGGAAGGATGTGCAGCAAGTTAGAGTTATTAAGGATAGAGATGGAAGGGTGCTCACAAGTGAGGAGAGTGTACAGAGGAGATGGAAGGAATACTTTGAGGAGCTGATGAATGAGGAAAATGAGAGGGAAAAAAGAGTAGAAGGGGTGAACTCTGTGGAACAGAAAGTAGATAAGATTAGAAAGGATGAAGTCAGGAAGGCTTTGAAGAGGATGAAAAGTGGGAAGGCAGTTGGTCCTGATGACATCCCGGTGGAGGTCTGGAAGTGTCTGGGAGAGGCAGCAGTGGAATTTTTAGCTAGTTTGTTCAACAGGGTTTTAGAGAGTGAGAGGATGCCTGAGGAATGGAGAAGAAGTGTGTTAGTGCCGATCTTTAAGAATAAGGGTGACGTGCAGAGTTGCAGTAACTATAGGGGGATAAAGTTGATGAGCCATACAATGAAGCTATGGGAAAGAGTAGTGGAAGCTAGGTTAAGGAAGGTAGTGGAAATTTGTGAGCAGCAGTATGGCTTCATGCCCAGAAAGAGCACAACGGATGCAATTTTTGCTCTGAGAATTTTGATGGAGAAGTATAGGGATGGTCAGAGGGAGTTGCACTGTGTGTTTGTAGACTTGGAGAAAGCGTATGACAGGGTGCCAAGAGAAGAGCTGTGGTACTGTATGAGGAAGTCAGGAGTAGCGGGGAAGTATGTCAGAGTGGTGCAGGACATGTATGAGAGGAGCAGGACAGTGGTGAGGTGTGCTGTAGGTCAGACAGTGGAGTTCAATGTGGAGGTGGGACTGCATCAGGGATCGGCTCTGAGCCCCTTCCTGTTTGCTATAGTGATGGACCAGTTGTCAGAGGAGGTCAGACAGGAGTCTCCTTGGACAATGATGTTTGCAGATGACATTGTGATCTGTAGTGAGAGCAGGGAGCAGGTGGAGGAAAACCTGGAGAGGTGGAGGTTTGCGCTGGAGAGAAGAGGAATGAAAGTCAGTCATAGTAAGACTGAGTACATGTGTGTGAATGAAAGGGAGGGAAGTGGAACAGTAAGGTTACAGGGTGAAGAGGTGAAGAAGGTACAGGAGTTTAAGTACTTGGGGTCAACAGTCCAGAGTAATGGAGAGTGTGGGAAAGAGGTAAAGAAGCGAGTGCAGGCAGGTTGGAATGGGTGGAGAAAGGTGTCGGGAGTTCTGTGTGATCAGAAAATATCAGCGAGAATCAAGGGGAAGGTGTACAGGACAGTGGTGAGACCGGCCATGCTGTATGGTTTAGAGACAGTGTCACTGAGGAAGAGACAGGAGTCAGAGCTAGAGGTAGCAGAGCTGAAGATGTTGAGGTTCTCTTTGGGAGTGACAAGATTGGACAGGATTAGGAACGAGTACATCAGAGGGACAGCTCATGTTGGACGTTTGGGGGACAAAGTTAGGGAGGCCAGATTAAGATGGTTTGGACATGTTCAGAGGAGGGAGAGTGAGTATATTGGTAGGAGAATGTTGGACATGGAGCTGCCAGGCAGGAGGCAAAGAGGAAGGCCAAAGAGGAGGTATATGGATGGAATTAATGAGGATATGAAGCTAGTGGGTGCAAGTGTTGAGGATGCAGAAGATAGGGATAGGTGGAGAGAGATGATTCGCTGTGGCGACCCCTGAAGGGAAAAGCCGAAAGAAGAAGAAGAAGAAGAAGATTTTATTAACTCTTAAAGCATAGTCCTGTTGAAGTCTGGATGCTGATTGGTCAAAAGGTGTATATGTATGTATGTGTGTGTATGTATGTATGTGTGTATATATATATATATATATATATATATATATATATTCTATATTCTGGTGCTATGGTTTCTATAGTAATAACTTACACTATGACTTACTTCTGTCATACACTACGTATCAATTGTTCAAAATGTGTGTAATTGTTGATATGGTGAAGGTTTCTCTAAGGAGTATTCACTTCACTTATTCACTCAAAAAAAATCTTTTCAGGACAGAAAGGCATTCTACTTTCTCACCTCCATGTTTTTTATTTTTGTGTTAACTTTAAGAGGGAGAAAAATGAAGAGAAGTGGTCTGAGGAAACAGTTGTTTGGAGCTGCTTTAATATATGTAATAACAGGAGATGACTTGTTTTTGAAGGTGTTTTATATATATATATATATATATATATATATATATATATATATATATATATATATATATATATATATATATATATATATATATATATATATATATATACATATACAGTGGGGCAAAAAAGTATTTAGTCAGCCACCAATTGTGCAAGTTCTCCCACTTAAAAAGATGAGAGAGGCCTGTAATTTTCATCATAGGTACACTTCAACTATGAGAGACAGAATGAGAAAAAAAAAATCCAGAAAATCACATTGTCTGATTTTTAAAGAATTTATTTGCAAGTTATGGTGGAAAATAAGTATTTGGTCAATAACAAAAGTTCATCTCAATACTTTGTTATATACCCTTTGTTGGCAATGACAGAGGTCAAACGTTTTCTGTAAGTCGCCACAAGGTTTTTACACAGTTTGGCCCATTCCTCCATGCAGATCTCCTCTAGAGCAGTGATGTTTTGGGGCTGTCGCTGGGCAACACGGATTTTCAACTCGCTCCAAAGATTTTCTATGGGGTTGAGATCTGGAGACTGGCTAGGCCACTCCAGGACCTTGAAATGCTTCTTACGAAGCCACTCCTTCGTTGCCCGGTTGGTGTGTTTGGGATCATTGTCATGCTGAAAGACCCAGCCACGTTTCATCTTCAATGCCCTTGCTGATTGAAAGAGGTTTTTACTCAAAATCTCACGATACATGGCCCCATTCATTCTTTCCTTTACACGGATCAGTCGTCCTGGTCCCTTTGCAGAAAAACAGCCCCAAAGCATGATGTTTCCACCCCCATGCTTCACAGTAGGTATGGTGTTCTTTGGATGCAACTCAGCATTCTTTCTCCTCCAAACACGACCAGTTGAGTTTTTACCAAAAAGTTCTATTTTGGTTTCATCTGACCATATGACATTCTCCCAATCCTCTTCTGGATCATCCAAATGCTCTCTAGCAAACTTCAGACGGGCCCGGACATGTACTGGCTTAAGCAGGGGGACACGTCTGGCACTGCAGGATTTGAGTCCCTGGCGGCGTAGTGTGTTACTGATGGTAGCCTTTGTTACTTTGGTCCCAGCTCTCTGCAGGTCATTCACTAGGTCCCCCCGTGTGGTTCTGGGATTTTTGCTCACCGTTCTTGTGATCATTTTGACCCCACGGGGTGAGATTTTGCGTGGAGCCCCAGATCGAGGGAGATTATCAGTGGTCTTGTAGGTCTTCCATTTTCTAATAATTGCTCCCACAGTTGATTTCTTCACACCAAGCTGCTTACCTATTGCAGATATTGTCTTCCCAGCCTGGTGCAGGTCTACAATTTTGTTTCTGGTGTCCTTTGACAGCTCTTTGGTCTTGGCCATAGTGGAGTTTGGAGTCTGACTGTTTGAGGTTGTGGACAGGTGTCTTTTATACTGATAATGAGTTCCAACAGGTGCCATTAATACAGGTAACGAGTGGAGGACAGAGGAGCCTCTTAAAGAAGAAGTTACAGGTCTGTGAGAGCCAGAAATCTTGCTTTTTTATAGGTGACCAAATACTTATTTTCCAACATAATTTGCAAATAAATTCTTTAAAAATCAGACAATGTGATTTTCTGGATTTTTTTTTTCTCATTCTGTCTCTCATAGTTGAAGTGTACCTATGATGAAAATTACAGGCTTCTCTCATCTTTTTAAGTGGGAGAACTTGCACAATTGGTGGCTGACTAAATACTTTTTTGCCCCACTGTATATATAATATAAAACTCTAAGCAGTTAAAAAGTATAATGTCATGTTGGATTTAATGAGAAGTTTAATCATTGGCTTCTGAAGAATAAAAACCCTTCCTTATAGAGAACGAAATGCTTGACTCTTTGTGATATTCACTGATTGCGTGCGTGTGTGTGTGTGTGTGTGTGTGCAGGTGCAGACACGGAACATTCGCTGTCTTCCTGACGTGTTGGTGATAAACTGTGAGGTGAACAGTGTGAAAGAAGCAGAGTTCTGGAAAGCCCAAGCTGAGGTGAGCTCTCCACACCAAATCAATAAATCTGTACTCAGGATCCTCACCAATTACTCACCAATACTCCCAAATAATACCAGTACTGCAGGAACGAGCCCTAAAACCCGGAAATAATTTAGCAGTTTAGCACTTCCTGTTCCATTGAGTTTTTTGAATAGGTTTCAAAAATGGGTTTCGAAAACTCATCTGCTACAGCTTCGTTATGTTTTTACTAATAATGCGCTCTTGCAAACTGTTCCACCTCAAACCTTTATTCACTCAGATCCATCCACAAAAGGAGTACAGTGGACCCTTATCAGGGAACATTTTTCACTGATTAGATAAAGATCGAAAGACTAGTCGGAGGCTTAGTGGCAGAGACTTTGAAGTCATGTGATTTCTACATAGCCTAACTTAAGCATTTTACTTCTGGCAATAGTATTTACGTTTCAAAATTGCGTTTATTTTTGATGAAAATGTGTAAATGTGTTTCTACCATAATCAAAAAGCCAGTGGAAAAATCAAGTGTGATGTTAACTTCCTAGGGTTTGTAGGGTTGGCCTACAAAAATATGTCATCTTTGCAGCACTCAGTATAGTGTAAAATATCAGCTGGGTTGAATTAAACCTCTAGCAACACCTTGAAATGGAATGAAAACAAGCTGTCATATAAAACTGGTGCACTAGCTGTACTAAGCAACTACAGATTCAGGTTCCTTGGGTTAAATGTCCTGTCAGATTGAACAAATTGCTGTTTTTTGGTTAAAAAAAAAAAAAAAAATATTGCTAACCTTTTGTACATTTGATTGCTGCACAGTACTCATTCAGCAAGGCACTGAAGAAAGAAGCTGCAGAGCCTCCAAAGCCCAAAGAGCCTCTTCCTACAGAGTGGTGCTTAGAGTAATACTGAAACACACTATACCTAGCTGACATCCTACCACATATAGCCTACACACAATATTTAGCCATTTTATCAAAATAAACCTTGTTATGAGGCTTTTCATGGCAGCCATGTTTTTACTCATAGTCATGGCATTATATTGGTCTACATCTATTATTATTTCTATTAATACACTTTAATATGAACAGGGATGAATCCTACAATGTGGAAGGTTTAACCTTTGACACACGAGCAGAGGATCTGAAGCATGTGTGGATTCAACAGAGTCTAAAGATGTGCATTAATAAGACTCACGGTCTGGAGGTGTGCAGCTGGCCTGAGACTGAGGAGGTAAGTGTTTGGTCCTACAGAATATTATTCAAAGATCATTTTACATGAGCACATATACAGTTAGTATTACAGTGAGGAGGCAGCTGTTTGTGCTCTTTTTGTTGTTTCTTGCTGTAGTTGAGTCCAGAGGAAGAGTCTGAAGGTGTTGCTGTTTACGACCTGGTGGTCACTGTGCCTCACATTCAAGACCCTCGTACAGGCGGAAACTTGGTGGCTCATATCAAAGTGGGAGAGACTTACCACCAGAGGAAAGAGGTCAGACACGCCCTGTGATTGTGAATTTCAGCTCAGGCTGTCATTTGAAAGTAAGGATTAATGATGGAAAGACATAGGTAAACAGATATACAAGATAGATGGATAGACAGTCAGAGAGATAAATAGCTTCATGGTAACAGCTAGTCTGGTATACCAGGTTTGACCAAAAGCTGCAGTGGATTCTTGCAAATGAGGTTAAATCATGCTCTAAGGAATTTGCCTTCTTTACTTCCTTAATATCAGCAATGCAACGTTATAAGTTATGCAAAAATAATCGGACCCCTGACCATGATGCTCGTATGTACCGTTATACCCCGAAATTTTGAAAATGCACAAATTTTGGACGGACAACTAACAAAGGCCTATAAATACCTATCTTCATATGTTAAACACTAAATATATCCTCAAAACACATTAAGTTCATTTAAAAATTGATGTTATAATTTACATTACCCTTTAAAATTGTACAGGTAAAACTAACATAGACGGTACTGTACTATAAAGTACATACAGTAAGATACCGTACATACTGTACGTACATGTACGTCTACTGTCCGCCGCCTTGTGCCCGCCCGCGTCTTCTCTGAGACGCTGAACTCTCGTGAGCGCATTTTCTATGAGACACTGAATGCTATGCTAACTCGTTCTTTGCTTATAATAGGGTATTGTACGATAACATTTTGGTACAATCTCTCTCTCAGGCAGGTATGTACTGTACCTACATTACAAATAAATGTAATGTTCAGGTAATAAAGAACACCGTACTATAGTGTACACAGTAAAAAAATATATATATACACAGTACTAAAATGTATGTAACATATAACAATGTTTATTGATGATGAATCAGACTGTGCAGTAACGTTATGATGAAGGGTGCTGCAGAGCAGAGGATAGTTCTGTTCTAATATTATGGGTATTAGGGTTTCCTCTATGATAGGACTAAAATATAATAATTTACAGTACTGTATCGTATTGCAGTAAATTTAGCTTCATTTATACGTTAATACATACTGTAAAACTAGTAAATTATACTGTCCTGTATTACAACATTATTACAAAATGTTATTTTTTATATAATCTATATTTATTATTATTATTATTATTAACAAATTAACGCTAAAAATGATGTATATAACTTACTGGTCACGAGAAACTCTACGGATTACATCCACTGGACCCATGGAAAAAAAATACGCGAATTCGTGAAGCCGCAGATTCGGAAGCGCAAATTTTCGGGGTAGTACTGTAGTTACCCCAAACTGTTGCTACAAATTCACGCACATGCATTTGTCTAGAATGTCTCCATGTTCCGTAGCATTAAGATTTCTCTTCAGTGAAACTAAGTAGTCCAAACAGTGTTGCAGCATGACAATGCCCCTGTGCACAAAGCACAGAGCTCCATGAAAACATGGTGTGTGAAGGTTGCAGTGGAAGAACTGGAGTGTCCTGCACAGAGCCCTGACTCTGACTCAAGCCCACTGAACGCCTTTGGGATAAACTGGAACACTGACTGAACCCCAGACCTACTCACCTAATTTTAGTTTCTGATCTCACTAATGCTGCTGTAGCTAAAGGAGCACAAATCTTACAGCTACACTCCAACATCTAGTGGAAAACCTTCCCAGAAGAGAAGAGAGCAGTGGAACTTATTATAACAGCAGAAGCAGGGCTAAATCCGTGTTAATGCCTGTGGATTTGGATTGGGTGTGATGGTCAGGCGTCCACGTATTTTTGACCAAGTAGTGCAGTATCTTTAAATTGCTAGCGGTGACAATGTTTATGAATGAAAATCTTTTGTTCCTGTACAGGGGGTCACACATCAGCAATGGTATCTGTTTAACGACTTCCTGATTGAACCTGTCGATAAGGTAAATTCATCGACGTTAAATGTAGATGTTTACACCGTGCTGTTCTGTGAGTAAACAAGTCCTAAGAAAGCATTTGTGTCTCCCAGACCGAAGCAGCTCAGTTTGATTTAAACTGGAAGGTCCCAGCCATCATTTATTATGCCCGGAGGAACTACCATACTAAATATGACCTGCGGAGTAAGATTTTTCACCGTGACAAGTTTATATTTCACACATAATTTGGCTCATTAGTTCCCTATCCCCATTAGTTCCTTATCCCTATGTGTCTGCTGTCATCCAGTTAAAAACCCAATTGAAGCCAACGTGCTGCTGACAGAAGCATCGCTGGCCCGCAAGCAGAGGAAGAGTCATGCCACTTTCATCCCTCTGATGGTGAGCGAGATGCCTCAGGCTGGAGATCTTGTGGGACTGGATGCAGAGTTTGTCACGCTCAATCAGGTCAGTGACAAGCGCTTTGGGTTTTGTTTAAATTCCTTTTTCTTCTGAAGGGTACAACCCTGTCTTTGTGAATTTGAATCCCAATGATGCTGCAGCCAATTGATCCTGCTGCCTTGTTAATCTTTCCCCTGTCAATCCAAGAGACACTAAACAATCGTGGGCATCTGTTCGCTTGTGTACGTGGAAGAGTGTAGATTTACACTGGGTTTTTTCAGACGTGCTGTGTCTTGGTATGAGTAGCAGTTTGAAAATACTTCATGTGTCTGGGCGGAAGCATGTGCAAGCCTACACCCTGTCTGTTTGGTAGGAAAAGCCAGCTTGTTGGTGGGAAACGACCAGATTAGGAGAAATTGGGTTTAAAAAAAAATTCTACAAGTAACTAGTTTCCCTGAGGTTTTCAGTGCATATCTTCTAACCTGTCGTTAATAATCTATCTAATTATGCTGTTTCACGTAAATATGATTTTGATTTAAACACAGATGATATATTTGTCACTGCATACACACATGTTGTTTAGAAATGGGATCTACATCCATGACCTATCACATTAAATCTCTCTGTATTTGTAGACGGCATGTTCACTAACGGCATGTTATCTTGTGTTTGCCTTTGAACAGGAAGAGGCGGAGCTACGAAGCGACGGCACCAAGTCCACCATAAAGCCAAGCCAGATGTCTGTGGCTCGTATTACTTGTGTTAGGGGACAGGGGCCCAACGAGGGGGTTCCTTTTATTGACGATTATATTTCAACACAGGAGCAGGTGAGGTGTCTAGTGAATGTGAGCTTACAGTGATTTAACTTGATTATTTTAACTTGATTTCATATTTACATTTCAATATATATGCCAAGAGAATATAAAGGGGATTATCCATCCCTCCCAGTTAGTCTTTGGTGTAGTTCAATAAACGTATGAATTTTTTTAGCAATAGTTTTGACTTGCATGTTGAATAATGCATAGCTTCTTCACAAAAAATTGAATTACAAGATTAATCACAATCTTTTGTAGAACACTTTTATTTATAGCTTGTTAATCACTTCAAATATTTTTTTAAATACACTTTTGCTGTAGGTGGTCGATTACTTGACTCAGTACTCGGGAATCAAACCCGGTGACCTAGATGCCAAGATTTCTTCTAAGCACTTAACCACGCTTAAGTCTACTTACCTCAAACTCCGCTTCCTTATCGACACTGGAGTGCGTTTTGTTGGTCACGGTTTACAGAAGGACTTCCGAGTCATAAACCTGTTGGTGAGTTTGATGCACCTCCTCTCGTTCGGTGTGCTCTGTAAACTGTGGAATGTAAAATATGTCAGTAAATTGTCCAGCCTTTTTTTTTTTTTTTAGTGCTATTTTCTCAGGGAGTTATTGCACATTAACATGCTTGCTGTGTTTAGGTCCCAAAAGACCAAGTGATAGACACAGTCTACCTCTTCCACATGCCAAGGAAAAGAATGATCTCTCTGCGTTTCCTTGCCTGGTATTTCCTGGGTAGGTGCTTTCCATTGTACAGAAAAAAAAAAATACTGAATCTTTTTTGTATTATTATTATTATTATTATTATTATTATTATTACTACTACAAGCACAATCATGGCTGCGGTCCCGTTCTTTATATTTGACTTTCCGTTTCAGACTTAAACATTCAGAGTGAGACCCATGACAGTATAGAGGATGCACGCACCGCTCTGCAGCTGTACAGGAAGTACTTGGAGCTGAACCGTGGGGGGCAGGAGGAGTTCCGGAAAGTACTGAAGGGCCTTTATGAAAAAGGACGTAAGCTAGACTGGAAAGTGCCGGAGGCGGACACTGCAGACAACCAGGGAAGCCCCAAAGGTATGTAACCTGACCAGGATGTGACACAGTCAATACATGTAGATATTTGGAATCTTATGAATAATTTCACATGGAAAAAAACCGTCCAGTGTTCACATTTGAACTGTACTCACTGGTCTCTAGGCTGGAAAATCAGGAGCACTACACATGGCGTAGAATTTTAATCGCAGTAATTGATTTAACTGACTACATTTCACAGACCTGCTCACTGTGAATTAGTAATCAGTTGACTTAATTCACTCACAATTCTTACACTTCGCTTGTATCCAACTTAAGGACAATAAAGTGCTTGAGCCAGATATAAACCGGACAATGTACAATGCATTATTCTGCTCTGTATATTTGACAATACAATAGTATTGTGGTATAATTTTTTTACCTTGTGGTTGTTTCAGAGTTGTTTAGTATATTTTCCAAATTAAAGATCAGGATTTCCTGAAGAGTTTCTCTGTAACATGAGAAAAAGAAAGAAAACCTGGAGATGGAACGACTTTTTATGACTGTTAGAAAGTGATAACAGGAACTAAAATAATGTATGATGCATCATCCTTTAACCCTCCTATTATGCTTGGAGTCGATTGAATCCCCTTCCATGTTTAATGTCTCTAAAGATATGTTTGAAATATGTTTCATACTTAATGACATTTACTAATTTAATGGGGGCAACCAGGTAAACATAAACTTATCGTCATAATATGTTTTAAGTGTCCTGTACACATTTTGTGGCATCAGTGGTTCTTGGGGTAAATTTGACCCCAGGCTGTTTTAGCTGTATAAAACACATAAAAGTCTGCTTTGGTTGTTTAGGATAACATTGAGGTCACTATAACAATCAATTATCGAATCGTCAAGAACATCCCTCAGCTTTAGAGCCCTAACCTAACATAAATATACCTGTGGTACTGCGAGAACCACTGAGAGTTCACACGGCATGGTGGAAAACATCATTCCTCAGAGACCCAGAGGAAAAGATATGTTACTGTCATTGATAACAGAAATACTTCCCAAATGTTATAAATAACAAAAAAGATCTTTCGGTCTGGTTTACGGTCAGTGAGATTTGATGGTGATCTTATACATTTTCTATAGTCGCACAGTAGAATTTCTGGGTGTTTAGGAGAATGGGGTGGGTTGAGGTTATGTTTTAATTAAAAAGCTATTTAGGTGGTCAGCAAAGAAACATACATTTCCTGACACAAAAACCTGGGTACAATTATATTCTGGAGGTTTTAACTGCTGACCAAACATGGACAAAACATGTTTTTGTAAATTTGAGGGTAACAGGAGGGTTCATTAAAAAGAAAGTGATTGTCTTACTCAAGGAATAATGCATTTCATGCTTTTCTTCCCTTTTATTGGTTAATTTTATATGAATATGATTCTGCTTCAGTGTTGTTGTTTTTTCTCTCTCCTTTGTCAGGTACGTCTGTGTTCCCCTCAGTGCTTGGCTTATGATCAGAGTGAAATTCCTTTTGCAGCTATAACATTCCAGCCAAATGGACTTCTCCCTATTCTTCACTCATCCATCCAGCAGTCTTCAATATTGCTCTGCTCATTGTTTTGTGCAAACACTGGAAACACAAACATTGATTTATCCCAGTTGTTTTGGGAAAAGTGAACGTGCAGTTGGAAAAAATAATTGTTTAACCAAAAAAAGAGAGGAATTTTTTCACTTTACATGATGTGTCAGATGTTTGTAGAGCGGATTAAAAAAAGTCTACACACTCCTGTTACAACTGCAGGTTTTTATGTTGTTAAAGAATTAAACAAAGAAATCATGTCAAATCTTTTTCTAACTTTAATATGATCTAGGAACCAATTCCCAGACAATTCCCAAACCCCAGCCACTGGATGCAGCGCCGGTCCCAGGCCCGGAAAAATGGGAGGGTTGCGTCAGGAAGGGCATCCGGCGTAAAACCTGTGCCAAGTTGTTGTGCGGACCAGTTGGTCCGCTGTGGCGACCCCGAACAGGGAGCAGCCGAAAGCAAATTGGAAATGTTTCAGGGAAACTGGTTGCATAAGTGTGCTCCTGATACTTTGTTCGAAGTCTTTTTGTCTTTTTGAATGAATGTACCAACTTGGCACAAGTTGCGAGTTCGAATCCCAGATCCACCAAGCTGCCACTGCTGGGCCTCCTGGGCTCAGTTGTATTAAAAAAAAAACAACAATTTTTTAGTATTAAAATGGATAAGAGCATCTGCCAAATGGGGTAACTGTAAATCTTGAATTTTATTCCACTCTTCCTGGTATAACTGCTTCGTCCCTATCAAATTGCAATAGGATCTCCTGTACACAGCCCTCTCGACATTACATGTGGAAGATCTCACGTGAATTATCTCGGTTGCAGTTTCTCATCACCGAAACCTGCAATTTTAACAGGAATGTGCGGACTTTTTTATATCCACTGGAGCTAACAAATAAGTGAGGCACCAGTTTAGCAAACTGCATGACAAAATCTTCACACACTCGCCATTGAGTTCATCGTCATGCGGCGTCGATATCCAAGTTTCCTGTTTGGTGCTGTTAAGAAATACGTTTTATAATAAGTTAAAAAAAAAAAAAAGAAGTTGAATTTGTATAACAATGAACTCTAACTGATATTTCAGTTCAGTTTGTTAATTACATTTTGATAGACTTGTTATAGACCCGTGGGTGAGTGTGTGAAACAGCTCGGCTGATCGACTTCATTTGAAGAAAAATTGCGGAAATTGACTTTTTGCTAGAATTTCCCTTTTTGATGTTACACACAGCTTGAGCAGTTAAACCTCTGTGCTAATGATCTGGGCAGAGTTTTTTAAAAAAGCATTGCAAAGTTAAGATTATTATTAATTTACGATTGAACGATGACCTTTTGTGCAGCAATACTTTTGGGGAAACTCCACCCAGAAGTCACTTTGTATAAAAGTAACTGCTATATTAAAGTTAAAATATAAATATAAATGGCAGTGGAGGATTGTGATCATATCCAGAGCTGATATACTGATTTGCACTCCAGTGAGCTAAACCTGCATATATTTCCATCTGGATTTATTAACCCCACAATTTACCGGTGTTATTGGAATCGCTTTTTAATAAGCGATGAAACATCTCATAATAAGCATGTAAAGAAATGTTCAAATTGTGTCATTATTAAACAATACCAGCAATTTGGAGTTGGATGAGCTAGCCACATCCAGTCTAGTTTGACGCTAATGGCTATTAGTGACACCTTTGAGTTTGCTTTTTTTGCAGATTTTGAGATTTTTGTGTCTTGTTTGTTTGTTTTTTAATAAACTGTTTTGTTTTTCCTATCAGTGTAGTATCACGTATATATCATTTGATGTGTGTTACAAACCTCTGACTGCACATAGTACTGGGGCAGATTTGCCGCAGCTTTTCCTGCTTTGACCTTCCTGTAAAGTCAAACATTGCACTTATTGAATTTTGGTGTTAGTACAGGAAGCCAAAGCAAACGTACTGTTGTGTTTTTGTATTTTGTAACTCTGATGTACACTTTGATAATGAGGCAGCTGAATAAACTTTTTTTTGACACTTTTGGTGATTTGGTGTCATTAATACTATAAAGCATGAGTACATTGGTAAAGGAGTAAGAAGGAAATATATTCCATGATGGATACCTATTAAAAAAAATTAATAAAAAAAGGTTTTTTTACTGCTCCATAGGATCCACAGGACTTTTCAGGAAATCTAAAACGTCTGAAATTTGTCTGCATTCATTTTTTTCCACCTTTTTTTTTTTAACAGTGCGCAATGTGTGCATGATTCAGTCATTACACGTGAATTAACTGAAATGATTATATTGCTTACTCACTCAATTAAGCTGTTTCATTTCTTAGAGCAGCAGATAAATGACCTCATTTGCAAATTTTGCACCCCAGTGTTTGCACAGAACGTGCTTGTATCTGCACTACCTACTCACACTCATTGCTGTGCCTTATAGACAATGTTACTGTGTAACACACTTTAATCTGTACAGTCTTCAATACACTGTCTGTTGCCTGTAGGTTAACTGCTGAATATTAGTTTGGGTGGTTAGGGGTGGGGGTACTGTGTTCTGATAATCTTGCCTTTCTGTATGTTGCTACTGGATGAATTTCCTCCGGGATCAATAAAGTATCTCTATCCATAATAGCAGTTTCCACTATATTGCCAACAGTAGTAGAATTTAAATTATATAAGTTTTTTTCAAGCACTTTTAACACACACGCACACACACATACATATATATGCATGCATACTGTGTGTGTGTATATATATATATGTATATATACACATACACACACACACACTCATCAGGCACAACATTATGACCACCTGCCTAATATTGTGTTGGTCCCCCTTTTGCTGCCAAAACAGCCCTGACCTGTCATGCACTGTGTATTCTGACACCTTTCTATCAGAACCAGCATTAACTTCTTCAGCAATTTGAGCAACAGGAGCTCGTCTGTTGGATCGGATCACACGGGCCAGCCTTTGTTCCCCACGTGCATAAATGAACCTCGGCCGTCCATGACCCTGTCACTGGTTCACCACTGTTCCTTCCTTGGATCACATTTGATAGATACTGACCACTGCAGACCGGGAACACCTCACAAGAGCTGCAGTTTTGGAGATGCTCTGATCCAGTGGTCTAGCCATCACAATTTGGCCCTTCATCAAACTCGCTCAAATCCTTACGCTTGTCCATTTTCCCTGCTTCTAACACATCAACTTTGAGGACAAAATGTTTTGTCCAGTGAGAGGTGAAGTGAG
The DNA here is from genome assembly GCA_033459395.1 of Hemibagrus guttatus. NCBI lineage: Eukaryota > Metazoa > Chordata > Actinopteri > Siluriformes > Bagridae > Hemibagrus > Hemibagrus guttatus. Next base: position 19,649,241 of record JAUCMX010000017.1, read on the forward strand.
TAAGACCGATGATCTCCTCATCATGGCACCTATTAGTGGGTGGGATATATTAGGCAGCAAGTGAACATTTTGTCCTCAAAGTTGATGTGTTAGAAGCAGCGGAAAAAAAGGATTTGAGCGAGTTTGACAAGGGCCAGATTGTGATGGCTAGACGACTGCATCAGAGCATCTCCAAAACTGTAAAAATCTTTTCTACACTAACATTTTACACAATGCTTGGATGTTGAATGTTCCATCTAATAATATATGGACTAAAAAGTGTAAAACATTTCAGTAAGGAAACACATGTGGAAGGAGTCTTCAGTGTCAGCACTTTGTAACAGCAAGTTTTCCCCTACAGGACAGTCTTTCTTTTCCTTACATACAGTACACCATTAAATACCACCTTACTATTGTCTTATTACTTACCATCTTATCCTTTAGCATCTTGAAGTGGGGAAAAATTGCTAAAATGATGAAAAACTGATATTTACACCTTTAAAAGACCATATGTTAAATCCCGAATGTTGTCGAGATTCTCCCAGAGTTCCTTTAACATTTCAGATATGATGTGCATAAAGCAGGCCCTTCAGAGTCATCATGAACATTTTAACTTCTCATTGTTCTCTGCCTTGGAAATGAACTGGAACTGATCGTATTGCTGATCATTTCTAAGGGAAATTCATTAACTCTGGGAAATAAATTGGCTCTTTTAGGTTTGGGATGAGATGGCATGATGCCTCTTGATATTGGAATCACTTTTTAATAAGTGATGAAACATTTCATGATGGCATGATGCCTCTTGAGGCATGGTGGGTTTTAATACTTGACCAACAGGCAGGAAACAAGGATTTAATCAAATTAGTTTCTATGCATGTCACAGGAACTTCCTCTCCTGCTTCTTCTCCTGCTTTTTTGTTAAGAGTATTTCTTGCAGATTTGCTTTTATTGAGGTGACATTTTTATTAACAATCTCAATACCTGATTTTTTTTTTTTTTTTTTTTTTTTTAAACCAAAGGTTCTCTGGCTGATTTCCAGTTTGTTGTATTTATTATTTATTAATATTTCATTTCTTCATTGGTCTTGATGACTTTCTTGATATACTCATACTACATAATTCATTCTTCATTCATTTATCTGTACACTTAATCCATGTCAGAGGTGCAGTGGATTTAGTGTTTATCCTGAGAACATCCAGGATGGGATGTCTGTCCATTGCAGAGCACCATCTCTCTCACACACACACACACACACTCATGCACTCATTCACACCTTGGAGGCATTTAGCAAGGCCAATCCACCTAGAGACATGTTATTGGATGGTGGGAGGAAACCGGTGAAACCCGAGAGAACTCACAAAGACACGTGGAAAGATGTAAAATTCCACACAGACAGTAACTCGAGCTCACGTTCATACCAGGGAGCCTGGAGCTACCAGCAACATCAAACATATCCTTTACTTAAACACACTCTACCTCATTTTGTCTGTCATGTGTGAAGATTGCTCTTTATTTGTTTGCTAATATAAGCTATTCCTATCCAAATGAAGGACTGAACATATTCTTTTTTCTTTTTTTTTTTAAGATTCCCTGAAATTAATTAATAAATTAATTATTTCTTTTAAATACAGAGACTAATTTCAATGTGCACATCAGGAAAAAAATCATAATGTGTTTTATTCTTCTTATTATAAGTTACTTTTGTTTAAAGGCTCCTGTATGCCTTGAAATACTATAGACTGTCATACAATTACAAAGCCTCATTTATTTTTAAAAAAAAATGTGGCTTAGTGGTTAGCACGTTCACCTCACACCTCCAGCATCCTAGGTTTGAGTCTCGCTCCTGCTCTCTGTGTGTGTGTGGAGTTTGCATGTTCTCCCCGTGCTTGGTGGGTTTCCTCCAACAGTCCAAAGACATGCATTGTAGGTTGATTGGCATCTCTAAATTGCTCGTAGAGTGTGATTCATGAGTGAATGAGAGTGTGTGTGTGCCTTGTGATGGGTTGGCACTCCGTCCAGGGTGTATCCTGCCTTGATGCCCGATGACGCCTGAGTTAGGCACAGGCTCCCCCTGACCCGAGAATAGATCAGATAAGCGGTACAGACAATGGAATGGAATTAAATTCCTTTGATTAACTGCATATTTGGAAATTGTGAAATATAGACTTTATCATTAAAATAGTGGGGGTTTTTTTCACAAAAATTAGGTACATGCAGGAAATTCTTTGTGTATGTTTAAGGCACTCTTATTGAACAGACAGCCTTCACCATACTAACATTATAACTAACTAAGGAAAAGAAATACAGCAAATAAAATTAAAACTAGAATGCAAATAGCTATAAAATATGAAAACCAGAAATGCCAACAAAACAATCACATTTTAAAACAGAAAGGGTTAGAAAAAATGAAAAAAGGTTATATATTGTAAAAAAAAATATACATTACGTCCTGCTTGACAGACTTAATAAGCACTCTTTGCATTGCAAATGTTTCACTGGAGCCTAAATTGTTAGTCTAATGCAAAATGATGACTGAAACGTTAAAAGGTGTTTAAAGGAACTTTGGGGAAATTTGGAAATCAGATATCGAGACATCTTTTTAAACTTACTAAAGACTTTATAAACAGTCTTCTTAAAACTTACATATTACATCAAGGATCTTTCTGCAAAATCTGGTGACGGGTAGTAAGATTTATGTAATAATAATGTTTAATATTAAGTAAGTTTATATGAAGTGTGTAGGTAGAGTACAGGATCGCATGATGTTATAGGAAAATAATCAGTGATGAGGTAGTGTAATGTGTCTCACTGTGAAGCAAAGATACCGTGAAGTTGATTATTTTCCAATTTCACCATAGCATTAACCAAACAGTGCAATTTAAAGCTACATGGAGTCTAGTGCTATGATGAAAACCACATTTCAAACGTTTCATATAGGTGAAAACTTTGTATATTCCATCTTACACCAATCAGCCATAACATTACGAGCAGTGAGAGGTGAAGTGAATAACACTGATTATCTCCCCATCATGGCACCTGTTAGTGGGTGGGATATATTATGCAGCAAGTGAACATTTTGTCCTCAAAGTTGATGTGTTAGAAGCAGGAAAAATGGACAAGCATAAGGATTTGAGCGAGTTTGATGAAGGGCCAAATTGTGATGGCTAGACCACTGGATCAGAACATCTCCAAAATTGCAGCTCTTGTGGGGTGTTCCCGGTCTGCAGTGGTCAGTATCTATCAAAAGTGCTCCAAGGAAGGAACAGTGATGAACCGGAGACAGGGTCATGGGCGAGGGCCAAGGTTTATTGATGCACATGGGGAGCGAAGGCTGGCCCGTGTGGTCCGATCCAACAGACGAGCTACTGTTGCTCAAATTGCTGAAGAAGTTAATGCTGGTTCTGATAGAAAGGTGTCAGAATACACAGTGTATGACGGGTCAGGGCTGTTTTGGCAGCAAAAGGGGGACCAACACAATATTAGGCAGGTGGTCATAATGTTATGCCTGGTCTGTGTATATGACAGACTTATAGGCGACTGTATGCTTTACTTTTTTTTTTTTTTTTTTATGTTCCCTGGCAACAGTGACAGGATGTTAATCTCGTCCTTATTATACATACCTGAAGGGGGAAAAAAACTAAGATATATATATATATATATATATATATATATATAGGGCTGTACGGTAGTCTGTTAAGAAAATTAGACTACTTTATAGTTCTAGAAAAATCGACGCTATGCTAGTCAACCGTTCCATGCGACTATATTCCTCTGCGTATTGCCATGGAAACGGTACAAAGATTTGCAGAAAAAAAAAAAGTAGGGCAATATGTAGGCATGAAATGGAAGCGATGGTGATTTAAAACAATCAAAACCGACCCCCTAAAACTTTGGGATTCATTTGCGGAGTACTCTGATGGATAAAACGATGATTTATTGAAGTAAAAAAAAAAAGCACTGGAGAGATAGAAAACCAACTTAACTTTAAAAAAAAAAAAGAAAAAGAAAACGCGTGACGTCACGCTCCCACAATGCAAGCGCGCTTCAGCAGCTCGACCGCCGCTGTGTTTAGAGGGAAAACACCGCAGGCCTGGACAAACTCCAGAAATTAAAGGAAAAAAGGGGGGAAAGAAAGAAAGAAAAATCTGAATTTTATTGCAGTAAATTGTTGGGTGCTGGAGGAAGCGGGAATGGCAAAGGGAGCGTGTTTTTGGCGCCTGTTTAGTGATCTGATCCGGCACACAAAGTGGACTTCTGCGGGGCTTTAAAGTTTTGTGGTAAGCGCTGCACCGCTGTTTTTAATGCAAAATATAATGAAAACAAATCCGGCTTAAGATCCAGTCTGCTTCAGTAACTCACCTGCATAAATATGTCAACGTTTTTAAGTGCAAAATAAAAAAAAAATTTCGATTTAGAACTGAGGAAAATGTTGGCCGGTAAAACCATTTCGAGGTCTAATGTTGGTTGAGCAAACATGTTAAGTAAGCATATAGAAGTTTATATTTGTTTTTAACACATACAAATTGTTTTTGTGCTTTTCCTCTTAATTTTCCGATTGAGAACTTGTTTTATGATCGATTCCCAAAATCTGCATGTGTAATCTAGATGTTTTGTTGTAATTGTGTGTGTGTGTGTGTGTGTGTGTGTGTTAGCTGTAGCTGCATGGTGGTGGGATGATGATGATGATGGGGGTCTAATGCATGCCCTTCTGCTGACTAAGAGCAAACTCGTTTTACTGAATACAAAGTGTGCGAAATATATCTAATATGTTTATTTTACCATCATTGTCATTTAGATTAATTAAACAATTATTTCCGTTGTTATTATTATTATTATTATTTTTTGTACATGGAAAAACATCCGCTGTTTCTTTGGTATTTCCTTTTATCCAAAGTCAGACTGTGTAAACAAATGAGATCAAATTGTTTAATAAGACTTATTAATATCTAACAGCTTTTACAGGGTTTATATATATATATATATATATATATATATATATATATATATATATATATATATATATATATATATATATATATATATAAATAAATAAATAAATAAAATGTGTATGTAGTCTGTTTTCCCCTGAACGGAATTTTATCAGATATTAAACATGCAGAAAATAATCAATAAATAAATAAATAATAATTATTATTTCTTGAAACTTTTTAAAAATTAAAATTTGCTTTCCAAATTTTTCATTGCAGATTTTAGGGGAGGAAAAAAACAGCACGTCTAGGCTTGAATGCATTTTTGTGTACGATTAAACACAATTTTTTTTTTTTGTAAAAATTAAACACATTATTTTTTTTTTTATTTCTGTATAATTATTTGTTTAATAATAGCGTTTCAGTCATATTCTATTAGTGATTATAGTAAGAGTCCTACACTTTATCGTCTCTACATCAGATTATTGTATTCTACCCTTCTTTGAGTGGGGAAAATTCTTCCTAATCTCTAAATCATATGTTTTTGATCTAAGTAAGCAAAGCACCTTTAAGTCTATGTTTTGATAGTATCTTAAGTCTGGATTGAAAGAGTAGAAAAAGGAAAAAAAAAAAAGTGAAGAAAAAGAAAAGAAGTGCAAGCACAAACGGAAAGAAAAAGAATTTTATAAACAGGCTGCTACGTGTGTACGGCTTTGTACCTGTGCGTCTGTTCCATTTCCTGGCCTTTGATTCATTTCCATATCTCGTGCATGAAGACTGAAGTGAAACGGATCAGGGTGCGTGTTAAGCATTTTGAAGGGAATGATTATAACATCTAATCGTTTTAGAATATTTCTTATGGCGTGATCGAATATTACACTGACATACGTAAAGTTAGTACAGCACACTGAAGCTTTGTTGTAGCTGAGGGTTTCTTATACGCTCACCAGTCACTTTATTAGGAGCATCTACGCACCTGCTCATTTATGCAGTTATCAGTCAGGCTTGTTTTAGCAGCACAGTGTATAAAGTCATGCAGATACATTTCAGTTAACGTTTACATCAGACATCAGAATAGGAAGATAAGTGTGATCTCTGTGACATTGTCTGTGGCGTGGTTGTTGGTCGCAACGAAAAACAATTCCTGTGAGAAGGGGGTCTGCAGGCTGATGAGAGAGATCAGAGGACTGGTTTGAGCTGGCAGGAAGTCTGTAGCATTTCTAATAAGCACTCTTAACAACCCTGGTGAGCAGAAAAGCATTTCAACATGCACAAAACATCGAGCCTTGAGGTGGATGGGCTACAACAGAGGACGACCTCGTCAGGTTTCGCTCCTGTCAGCCAGGAACAAGAATCTGAGACAATCATGGGCACAGACTCGACAAAACTGGAAGTTGAAACAGATCACCTGGTGATTTTTTTCCAGTCTATTCTGTTTCGATGAGATTGCTTATGATATCCTCAAATTCTTGTTCTTCGCTACCAAGAAAGGAACCTGATGTGATCCTCTGCTGTTGTAGCCAATCCAATGCAGGGTTTGAAGTTTTGCGCATGCTGAGATGATTTTCTTCTCATCACAGTTATAAAGAGTGATTGAGTTACTATAATCCTTCCTAGCAGCTCGGACCAATCTGGACATTTTTCTTATCATCATGGTGTTTCCATCCATGTCTTTTTGTTTTTCTCACCCTTCTGTGTAAACACTAGAGACTGTTTGTGTGAAAATTCATCACAATTCATTCACAGTTAAGGATACATTCTGATGTTTGTGAACATTATCTGAAGCTCTTGCCATGTATCTGCATGAATATGCAGAAGTACAGGTGCTCCTAATAAAGGGGACAGTGATGAAGGTTACAGTCCAAATGGACAACAGAACACAAGACTATAAATATACGCTGAGCAAGTAGACTCAGTATAAATATGGCCAGCATAATAAATAGTTCTAACATTCTTGAACCTGGTTTATAACTTAAGCTGAACTTTCTCGCTCATTACACCTTTGTGTCTTTGTACAGGATGTTAAATATGCGAGGACTACCAACCATCTCAAGAGAAGTTCTATGAAAAAGTTGGATCTCTGGTATTCTGAACTCCATTGACTATCTTGCATATGTATATTTATACTTAGTCAGAAAACTCATCATAATCATGCTGTGCAAGAAATGGCTTCTCCTAAATGTCCAAGCACAAACATCCTAAAACCTGCTCGTACGTATGAAACGATGTTCCATGGAAAGGAGCAGCTAAACAGCCACCTACAGACCCATGACTCCAACAAGCAAGAACTGCAGTGTGAAGAGTGTGGCAAACACTACAACACTCGACTGGGTCTGAGACGCCACGTGGCTACCCACGCCACCTCTGTGACCGGAGATCTTTCCTGTAAGGTGTGCCGTCAGGTTTTTGAAAGCATGCCGTCTCTTCTCGAGCACCTGAGCACCCACACCGGCCGTCCTCCTCCGGGCGGAGTCGTGCGAGAACGAAAGCACCAGTGTGAGCGCTGCGGCCGGCGCTTCTTCACTCGTAAGGATGTGAGGCGTCACGCCGTGGTGCACACAGGTAGAAGGGACTTCCTGTGCCCTCGCTGCGCTCAGCGCTTTGGCCGACGTGACCACCTTACCCGTCACCTGAAGAAGAGTCATGCCCAGGAGCTGGACGTCCTCACATCCACACCCCCCAGCGTGGTGAAAGAAGAACCGAGTCTGACTATGTGCACCTCGGGATCTCCTAAGGATGCCTCGGAAGCTTTTTCGATGGGTATGTTCCACCCTCAAGGTCTGCAGAGTGCCTCTACCTCAGGGGTCAGTCACCATCATTCTGTGGTGCCTGGATCCCTACCCAGTCCCATGGGTGTGGGCTGCTATTTTGAGCCAAGCAAGCACCAGCCCCAACAGTACCATGAGGCTCAGCGATACCAGCCTGCCTCCGCTACCTCATATCTGAAAGTTGAGATGGAGAACTTCCTGAACGAGCTCCAGTGTGGCCCAATGCCGCCTCAGGCCACAGTCGCAACCTCTGCGTCCAGACCGAGCGACCTTCTTCCTGATAGCCTGGGAGGTCAAACTGCCCACTTCACCCTCAGGAACGCCACTGCCGAGGCTTCACCCACCGCTGCTAACGTGGACCTCTCGCCACTGCTGGGCTTCCTGCCGTTCGCTCTGCCACCATATAGTACCCCTTTGAGTTCAGGAGGCCTTGTGATGGGATACTCTACAACTACCACAGATTGCTCGCCGACTCCTACCTCTCAGCTCCCTGGGCCGCTCTCCTCGTTTCAGCCACAGCCGCTGCACGAGCCTCACGCCTTGGGGCATTTAAATCACCCTCCTGGTTTCTCTCCTACTCTACCTCGATTCCATCAGGCCTTCCAGCAGTGATGTTCCTTCTTAAACTGAGTGATGCGTATTCTTGCGTACACCTCCAGCAAAGCACTCAGCAGACTTCCACCGAAGGCTCTTACTTTACAGATACTTTATAGATACGATAAAATTCTGTAGATTAAGATGATTTGGGAGAATTTTGGATTGAATAGAGATTGTTTTAGAATAGTTTTGACTTAGCTTTTATTTTTTTTCCCCTTAGTACTTCTTCCCTTTATTTGATTGTAGTGAATTATGGTGTTATTTAGATTCATTTAGCATCAAGAAGTCTGCATTGAACTAAACTGAGGAAATCCGATGATGTGCAAAAGTCAGAGACCGCCGTTTATTTCAACTAAATTCCAGTCAAAATGGCAAGTCAAAGAAATGTCTGCACATCAGACAGTAATGCAGGGAACATGTATTCAACTGGAAATGAAACAATAGTGTCTACATTTACATTTCTGCCATTTGGCAGATACTCTTATCCAGAGCGACTTAGAATTTATCTCATTTAAACAACTGGGCAATTGAGGGTTAAAGGCCTTGCTCAAGGGTCCAGCAGTGGCAGCTTGGTGGACCTGGGATTGAAACTCACAACCTTCCAATCACCTGAACCACTAAGCTACCACATCTATGCGGATGTATTCCCGCTTAACACCCGGTGGTCCCGGGATAGGCTCCACTGCAGTCCACATCTGGATAAAGCAGTTATTGGGGATGAATAAAACAGAAGCCAACAAAACTATGCTCATTGTAGCAGGAAACTCTTAAATAAAACCAAAAAAAAAAAAAAGCAGACAAGAAACTTTGTGTCTAAACTGGCTACGGGATATATTTCCGAGAAAGGTACTTGCTAGCATACAAAAGTGGAAAGGCAAAGGAAATTCTGTGGTGAAACTTATGCGGTGTGGAATTTTCAAAGCTGGATGTGTCGAGAAATGGCACTGTAGATATCGCAGTGAGATGATGTTTGGGAGGATTTTTGGATACTGGAGGTGTTGACAGAAGAGGATGGTACAGCGGAACCTCGGCAAACGAATTTTCGCCTCGAATTGAAATTTTGCAAGAAATTTGCATCGGCATACGAACCAACGCGCATACGTCCGGGAGCTGTTCAAAACTAGTTTGCGTCAGTGGGAAGCCAAGCGAAGCGAGTTTACGGATTTTCTGAATTATTTTTCAGTCAGAGAAAGCTGTTTAGAAAGTGTCAACCCACGATACCAACGTTGCCTTCGGCATGCGTTCAAAAGGATTTTTCGGGCGTTTCTTTGTTGACAGATCGGTGGCGTGGGCGGTCTGTGCTATTTTTAGCCCAAACTTGGTGGCACGACTTCCTGTGAGGAGCCTTGACATGGAATGCTTGGCTTGGGTCAGTGCTTTGTAAGCAGCCATACAGTTTACATACGCTTCGTATTGGTCATATCGGGCATATTTTTGGGCGGCTGGAACGGATTATCTGCATTTACATTATTTCTTATGAGAAAACTCGTTTTGCAATACAAATTTTCGCCTTAAGGACTAAATTCGTATGCCGAGGTTCCGCTCTATATCATACATGTCAGAAGAGTCAGAGCTGTAATAAAAGTAAGGGTAGATATGCTGAATACTAAAAGTTCTGATCTTAACCCTGTTCAAGTTATTTTGACACCGAAAAAATCAATACCGTGCACTTACTGTCCGTTTCATCTGGAAATGAAATAAACAAAAGGATGATCTCTGACTTTTACGCAGTTCTGTACCTTATAATCTTTGGAAAAAGAGACTGGATTATCACAGTGTTCTCCATTGTACAAGCACTTTTCTCAGTCAGAAGCACTTCCATGACTTAAGAGTCAGTTTAAACTGTGGTCACATCCCAATTCGCAGCTTTCACGCAGTATGTAATCTACCTCTTTTAGTGGACTTCTCCGCAGGGGAGCCGTCTCCCTCTCGTGATATTGGCTAGAAAAGCAAAGTGAATACCTGTATGAAATGATGTAGTGGATGTAGAGAACTTTAAAACAAAACAACAAAAAAAGTGGGGATTTTAGAGTGCATTTCAGTAGTAAGGAAACTGAGACGATTATAGAGTCAGGTGTTATAATAAAAAAAAAAAAATTAGCTTTTATTCGTGTTTTAGCATTTAAGGTGAAATTTGAAACGGTGCTGTTGCGTCCCATAGACGTACGGAACAACAGTGTGAAGTGTGAAGACAATTTGGTTTGTCTTGTTGCCTGTAACTCTTAATTTCTCTCTGTTCATTCCATAAATTCATTGGAAAAGCAAATGGTTTTAAATATAAAATACTTCAAAAAGAAATGGCTACTGAAGGAACGTATGATTACTGGTTCCTCACAGCAGGAACTGAGGTCACTTCTTTTACTTCTTCTCTCCCCCAATCCCCGACCCACCCCTGATCCTTTAATCCCATTTAAAACAAAGTATTTTGTCTTACGTGATTTTTGTTACTTTTCCCATTATGGATGTTACACGACTTAATGGTTAATGACAGTCCCATTTTCTGCAAATGGCACGACTCGGGAGCAGAAAATCATCCACGAGATGAATTCAGTTTCTGCAACAGAAGGAAAAAATACCCGAGTTGAAATGGACTGGTACCCAATGTTACTGTGACGTGTTTGGACTCAGACGTAACTACCTCAGACATATCTGCAACTGTGTTTATGTGGGTATCTCACTGGAGTAAGATGGTTTACATCTTTAATAATGTCCAATCGTGGCACTTGTTGTCTTTCAGTTGGTCTTTTGTTAAGTCTTTTTTCACATTTTCAGAAAAAAGGCTGAATTCATTAAATGTACTTAGTAACAAATTCATGGATGACAGAGAAAATAAAGTATCTTCGAGACTTCTGAGTCTTTTCATTCTTTTAAACAATTAACCTTCTAATTAGATTTGCGATCTGGACTAATTTTTGAGAAAGAACAGTGTTTACATTTGTTCAAAATCTTCTTCTCTAGACTTAACACATGGGTTTTTTTTTCCCCATTTGTGTTTACTTTAAAGGAGAGAAAGCCTCTATGCTGTTTATTACTTAAGAAAATAATCAATCGGGGGGGGGCACGGTGGCTTAGTGGTTAGCACGTTTGCCTCACACCTCTAGGGTTGGGGGTTCGATTCCCGCCTCCGCCGTGTGTGTGTGTGTGTGTGTGTGGAGTTTGCATATTCTCCCCATGCCTCGGGGGGTTTCCTCGGAGTACTCCGGTTTCCTCCCCCAGTCCAAAGACATGCATTGTAGGTTGATTGGCATCTCTAAATTGTCCGTAGTGTGTGATTGTGTGAGTGAATGAGAGTGTGTGTGTGCCCTGTGATGGGTTGGCACTCCGTCCAGGGTGTATCCTGCCTTGATGCCCAATGACTCCTGAGATAGGCACAGGCTCCCCGTGACCCGAGAATAGTTCGGATAAGCGGTAGACAATGAATGAATGAATAATCAATCACTGGTTGGTTTGGAACTAATTTGCCAACGATTAACCTTTTTTAATCCTTTTAATTTAACATTTAATGTTGTGGAACGTCCATAAAACACGTTTCTGGTTTTGGGGTTAGATTTGCTGTATGGAAAGAACCTGTAGTGTAAATGATTTCACCTAATGTTCAAAATTTGACTTAACTATGGCTGATTCCAATGTTTTTATAAAGGGAACGAAGAAAATTAACTTGGAATGTTGCAAGGAAAATGTTCTCCCAAGGTCTCGCATTATCTGCCATATTTGAACAATCGGATGGTTGCTAGTTTTTCTTAGTTCTTTTAAAGGATCCAGAACGAGATTCTGTGCAGTGTACTTCAGCAGAAATCCTAAACTTCTCCAATGAAACCTTAAAGAACTCTTGAAAATTCTCTACAACAGTTTAAAATGGTTGACAAGTTCTAGGTATTAAGAATGAGATCATTACTAATAGTTTGAAGTCTGTGTCTAATAGTTTACCCAGTTAACATATACACCTTTAAAAGTCAAAAGGTTCAACGGTTTTGTGCCTTAATAGTTTCCCGAATCCCGAAAAGAAAAAACTTTGACACGTTGAGGACGTACGTCTCTAGTTTTGTCACTTTGGTAACAAAGTTTAATGAGAAACGATGTGATAGGAACTAAATAATTGATAAATGAACAAATCAAAACTAATCACTGAAGATGTATTTTTGTTACAAGCATATGAAGTAATCATTTCTGAGAAAAGAATTTGGTTTGGAATAATTGTGGTATGAAATAGTATTGTAAAAGTATTATAAATTGAGTTCAATATTGTACAGTATATAACTATAATATATTTTCATTCATTTCTCAAATATGAATGCATAGGTGCCACACAGAGAAAAACAGTTCCTTCTAGGGTTCTCCAGTTTTCTTTTCTAACTGAAATTGAATGTTTTTACGTAGAAAATTGTAGGATAAGTTTACTTTAGAGAAAGTAAAAACCAATTTTGATATTGTTTAGTGTTAACTGAACCCTTTTTATATTTCAAGTCTATCTACATGTGAGAACCTACACTTAAACATACACTAAAATGGTTTCTCAAGGACTCAAGGGGGACTTTGACTCAACTTGGTACATTTTCTCTCAACATAATAAAACAATTTTTGGATGTTGTATGTTTGACTGAAACGGCTATTTCACTGACGTGAAGCTGTAACAACTGCAAACGTGAGCAGCATCAGTGAGCTGATTATTTCAGTTCATTTTAAAGCAAACGTATGTGGTAAGACTTTTAATATTTATATCCACATATTATGAATTTAATAATTGGTTAATTTATTTCTTTTTCTATTTCTATATACCAAACAGGCAAATATATGGGCAGCGAAAGCAACCCGGAAGCCCAGGCGAAGGACCCTTGGATGACGCTCAAATGATTCCATAGTAAACATATAGTGCACTACGTAGGGCGCAGACGCCCATAATTCACAATCTATGTAGTGCACTTCTGTAGGATGTTATGAGCCATTTGGATTTCAGCCATTGTTTTGCCGGAAAGGGGCGCTACTGATGTGTTGTATGGGTTTTATACGTATTTGGCGAGCAAAAATAAATATGTCAGAGTAAATATTTATTATATATATATATATAAATTGCAGTTGTTTGTGTTGGAAGCTACAGTTGATATCCATGTACTAGCTGGTTAAGTCGCTGGATCAGTGTTGTTTTCCAGCAGAAATGGCAGACGAGGCTCTTTTTCAGTTCCTCCATAATGAACTTATACAATATGTCAACAACGCAGAAAGCGGCGAAAATGTAAGATATAATGTTATAAAGTAACTGAACTTATTTCTAATAATACTGTTTTACAAGTAACATAAGTTATAAAATGTTTCATATGTAAGCGTTTAATGGCTTTAACTAACTAGCTGGTGCCAGCTGATGATATTGCTTGTGTAATTAAGTTGATTTTCTCTCTTTAAAAAAAGATGATGTATAATTGTCTTAACAAATCTATTGGAATCTAGGAAAATGGACGGTGTGTTTCTAAGCTTGAGAACATGGGTTTTCGTGTAGGACAAGGTCTCATAGAAAGGTAATTAAACATTGTCAAACTCCAGAATTACGGTCAATAAATCATGCACCGACCAGGCATAACATTATGACCACCCGCCTAATATTGTGTTGGTCCCCCTTTTGCTGCCAAAACAGCCCTGACCCGTCATGCACTGTGTATTCTGACACCTTTCTATCAGAACCAGCATTAACTTCTTCAGCAATTTGAGCAACAGTAGCTCGTCTGTTGGATCGGATCACACGGGCCAGCCTTCGCTCCCCATGTGCATAAAGAAAAAGCCTTGGCCCTCGCCCATGCCCCTTGTCTCCGGTTCATCACTGTTCCTTCCTTGGAGCACTTTTGATAGATACTGACCACTGCAGACCGGGAACACCCCACAAGAGCTGCAGTTTTGGAGATGTTCTGATCCAGTGGTCTAGCCATCACAATTTGGCCCTTCATCAAACTCGCTCAAATCCTTACGCTTGTCCATTTTTCCTGCTTCTAACACATCAACTTTGAGGACAAAATGTTCACTTGCTGCCTAATATATCCCACCCACTAACAGGTGCCATGATGAGGAGATCATCAGTGTTATTCACTTCACCTGTCAGTGGTCATAATGTTATGGCTGATTGGTGTATCTTGAGTATAGAGATTAATATGCATGGTCATTACATTATATTGCCAAAAGTTTTGGGACACCCCCCCAAACTCCACCGGTTGTTCTTCAAGGATTGGGCTTGTCCCCTTAAATCCAGTGAAAGGAAAATCTTAATGCTTAAGACATTTTGGACAATTTCATGCTCCCAACTTTGTGGGAACAATTTGGGGATGACCCCTTCCTGTTCCAACATGACTGCACACCAGTGCACAAAGCAAGGTCCATGAGCAAGTTTGGTGTGGAGGAACTTGACCCCCCGGGGCCCCCCACCTTTGGGATGAATTACAGCGGAGACTGCGAGCCAGGCCTTCTCGCCAACATCAGTGCCTGACCTCACAAATGCTATAGTGGAATGGTCCAAAATTCCCATAAACACACTCCTAAACCTTGTGGAAAGCCTTCCCAGAAGAGTTGAAGTTGTTTTAACTTCAAAGGGTGGGTCAATTCCATATAAAAAATTTTTGTGCATGTGAAGGCAGATGTCCCAAAACCTTTTTGGCAACATAGTGTATGTTCAGAAAATTTCTAATTCTTTTCCTAAAAAAAATGACTGATCACGGTGGTGGTTACAGTCTCTACTGTTTCTATAGGTTCACTAAAGACACGGCACGTTTTAAAGACGAGCTCGATGTCATGAAATTCATCTGCAAAGATTTCTGGACCTGCGTGTTTAAGAAGCAGATTGATAACCTGAGAACAAACCACCAGGTAAGTGTGTGTAGATCGACTTGAATCATTATCAGTTGATCACAGCCTGAATGTGTTAATGGGTTGAAAAGCTTATTGTCACAGTGATGTGCTGCAGTGATTTGCTGTTTACACACTTATTACCTCAAATACTGCAGTCATGATGCAATAGCTCCACTCCACTCCACTGCAATAACTCCACTTTTCTTGGCAGGGTATTTACGTCTTACAGGATAACAAGTTTCGGTTATTGACACAAATGTCTGCTGGTAAACAGTATCTGGAACATGCCCCAAAGGTACACATGCGCCCTGACAACACGCATCTTTTTAAAATCTTGCAAAACCAACAAAACATAAAACCGTTCCGAAAATTGAGCCTCAAATCTTCATTGAACTGCTGGATGGGACACTGGTCCATATACCAACATGTTCATACACTCGTTCATACATAGCGTAGTCACTCTATCTGCTGTTGTGTATTTTTGTGTACTTTGGCTTCATTTTTTGTCACATTTTTGTGACTGAAAGTTTGTTTTTTTTTCCCTTTCATCCTACGCAGTATTTGGCGTTTACCTGTGGCCTGGTGAGAGGAGGGCTCTATAATCTCGGTGTGAAGAGTGTCGTCACTGCTGAGGTGTCTGTCATGCCTGCTTGTAAGGAGAACTGTTTTAATGATTGCACACAAACAAACACACAGAGAGAGACAGGCTGGAGACTGAGAGAGAGAGAGACAAAGACAGGATGGAGACAGAGAGAGACAGAAAGACATGCTGGAGACTGAGAGAGAGAGACAAAGACAGGATGGAGACAGAAAGACAGGCTGGAGACAGAGAGAGACAGAGACAGGATTGAGACAGAGAGAGACAAAAAGACCGGCTGGAGACAAAGAAAGGATGGAGACAGAGTGAGACAGAGACAAGGAGACAGACTGGAGACAGAGAGAGACAGAAAACAGGCTGGAGAGAGAAAGACAGAGACAGAAAGACAGGATGGAGACAGAGAGAGACAGAAAGACAGGCTGGAGACAGAGAGAGAAACAGACAGGCTGGAGACAGACAGAAATAGACAGGCTGGAGACAGAGAGAGAGACAGAAAGACAGGCTGGAGACAGAGAGAGAGAGACAGAAAGACAGGCTGGAGACAGAGACAGGATGGAGATGGAGAGAGACAGAAAGACAGGCTGGAGACAGAGAGAGACAGGCTGGAGACAGAGAGAGAGACAGAACGAGAGAGAGACAGAAAGACAGGCTGGAGACAGAGAGACAGAAAGACAGGCTGGAGACAGAGAGAGAGAGACAGAAAGACAGGCTGGAGACAGAGACAGGATGGAGATGGAGAGAGACAGAAAGATAGGCTGGAGACAGAGAGAGACAGGCTGGAGACAGAGAGAGAGACAGAACGAGAGAGAGACAGAAAGACAGGCTGGAGACAGAGAGACAGAAAGACAGGCTGGAGACAGAGAGACAGAAAGACAGGCTGGAGACAGAGAGAGACAGGATGGAGATAGAGAGAGACAGAAAGACAGGCTAGGATGGAGACAGAGAGACAAAAAGATAAGATGGAGACAGAGAGACAAGGAGACAGACTGGAGAGAGAAAGAAAAAGAGAGACCAAGACATCATGATAGAGAGACAGGATGAAGACAATGGGAGAGGAACAGGATGGAGGGAGGAAAAGAGAAAGGATGGAGCCAGAGTGAGGGGACAGAGAGCAGAAGAGCGAGCCTGACAGAATAAAGACAGAGAATGGATATGAGAGAGAGCACGATGGAGAGGGAGAGAAACAGGATAGAGACGGGAGCAGATGGAGAAAGAAAGAGAGACAAAAAGATGGAGTATAAGAGAGCATCAACAGGGTAGTATATATGCTACTAGTGTACAGCCTCAACGTCATACTTACAACTCATCCTGAACTCTTTTTGGGGAATTAGTGATTATTTTGCTCGCAACTCAGCGTAACACACTCACTGTGATTGTTCTTCTCTTCGCAGGTAAATTCCAGGTGATGATCCAGAAGATGTAAAACACTGAAGAAGATCAAAGTCTTTATAATATATACACATCTGTCATAGTTTTGTTTATTTGTGATTTTATTATACTGTTTTGTTTGGGATTTTTCCTCCATTGAAGCCTCTTACATTCCTTGCATGCAATCTACAGCATGTTGAGGTCATGCCTTAATGTACTGTGTTCATTTGTACCATAACCTTGATTTATTATTGTTTTACACTTTATCTTCTACATCATTTGCACAAGATATCATGAAAATGTGTTCTGTTTGAAGGAGTTTTACATCATGTCTTATTTAAATGTGCAGGATATAATATTGGCATAGCTCATCAAATTAGTTTAAATAAGCATCAAGTCGTGTCACAAAGTGCAGTCTAACATTTCATGTTTGTTAGATTTCTAGTGTATATCTGGTTTTGGTCTTTTTTGGAATAAAGTGTATGAGTTGCCAGACTCCATTAAAGAAGAAAAAATCCAATCTGCTTCAGCATCTCCACTAATTCTACAATGGATTTCTCATTAACACGGTGTTTAACGTATTTGGAAAATGAGTCAAGAAGGATCTCTTGTGTTTAGGGGCTATCAGCAAAATCTGACCTTGTCAAGATCTATGATTGGTTTCTCACCAATGGAACTGCACCTGCAATGTCTGTATGGACGACAACCTCTTCCAAAATTTCCAAAAAAATCAACAACAAAATCACTAGACACATCAGTTATTTCAATATAAACATATTTAATGTTTCAAGATAGAGCTTTCCTTAAAATTTCTAAATGAAGCTGTGGATCTGACATATCCATTGGAAAACTGTTTGTCTCTCACCAGAGCAGAATCATACCATTATTACTGTTTCCCATTATTGAAGAGTGACAATAGAGTGTGCTAAAGGAGGGGTGTCCAGCATTATCCAGATAGGGTATAATGTGGGCGCAGGTTTTCACTCCAGCCAAGCAGAAGTCACACCTGAGTCTAATGAAAGCCAAGCTTAGCTGATTAAACAGGAGGTATCAGGTGTGGCTCAGACTTGTTTGAAATAAAAAAATTGCACCAACACCAGCCTTTTGCGGATAAGAGTTTGTCATGTTATTTTTGTGTGTGTTTTATTGACAGATTCCAGTGGCAATAGAAGAGTATTTTTGAGGTTAAGAACCATATAACAGATTATGTGCTATAGCTATAGTAGTTTATAGTAATATTTGTGCTAGTTTATATTTCCTGTTGACTTTACTAGCACAGACATGATTCCGTTGTGTTCATGTAGTTAATACTGTAACTGCACATGGATGAACACTTTATTCAATGTTAAATGAAAAATTGCACCAACACTGGCCTTTTGCAGATAAGATAGGACACATGCACTGAATGATCAATTCTTTAACAAGAGACTTGGAGACACTTTTAGTTCAAAAGTATGGTTTGTCTCGGACAATTTGAAGCATTTGGAAGTTTCTAAAACGATTAGCACTTTGATTAATGATAAATGATTCCAGAAGGGAAATCACTGTATGGTCAAAAGTATGCAGACACCCGATCACCACACTTGTATGTTCTTTTTGAACGTCCCATTCAAGATTTAGTTCCCCTTTGCTCTTATAATAACCTCCACTCTTCTGGAAAGGTGTTCCTAGATTTTGGAGTTTCGCTGTGGAGCATTAGTGAGAGCAGGGATTCAGTGAGGTTGAGGCGAGGGCTCTGTGCATGCCATTTGAGTGCTTCCACTCCAAGTTTGGCACACCAGTTCTTCATCAAGCTTTGTGCACAGGGGCATTGTCTTGCTGAACAGGATTGGACCTGTTAGTTCCAGTAAAGGAACATTTGTAATGCTACAGCATACAAAGACGTTCTAGAAAATTGTGTGCTTCCAGCTTTGTTGTAACTGTTTGTGCAAGACCCGCATATGTCCACATACTTCTGCCATTAACTCTCTGTAGCCATAATCACTGTAGATGTGTTTTCCACATGTATAACAATAAGTAGGTCAAAGAATCTTACATTATACACTATAAAGCAATATATGTTGAGGGAGAATCTGGGCAACATCTTACTGAGGAGAGTGAATTTTGGCCATTGGGTTGAGGTTAGACACTGCGCAGGCCAGTCAAGTTCCTCCACACCAAACTTGCTCATGGACCTTGCTTTGTGCACTGGTGTGCAGTCATGTTGGAACAGGAAGGGGTCATCCCCAAACTGTTCCCACAAAGTTGGGAGCATGAAATTGTCCAAAATGTCTTAAGCATTAAGAGTTCCTTTCACTGGATTTAAGGGGACAAGCCCAATCCTTGAAGAACAACCGGTGGATTGGAGGGGTGTCCCAAAACTTTTGGCAATATAATGTAATCACCATGCATATTAATCTCTATATTCAAGACCCATGAAGATAAATGTACACACGGGAGAAATGCTATTCTTTTAAACGTTTTGTTGTTAAAATGAACACAACTCTGCATAAAACAACACAACAGCCCCCCCCCCCCCCCTTTTTTTTTAAATGTCCCGGAAGTACGCTCATCCCGGGCAGAGTAAAAAAAAAAAGGAGAACGTCACATGGGCCAACGCTCGATTTGTTGTGACCAATAGGAATCCGAGTTCATCCTGATCAGCGTTGCCATTGGCTGATTTTTAAAACGCGGCCCAACGGCGCTGATATTCAAACTCCTTTTCTCCTCTTCAGTGAACTGTTGAGTTTCGTACGCGTTCGTTTGTCGTGTTATTATTTTTGTGTGTTTTTTGGACAGTTTCCAGCTGCAATAGAAGATTTTTTTTGAGGGTAAGAACGATTATTAACTGATTATGTGTTATAATATTGTAGTAGTTTTTAACAATGATCGTGCTAGTTTATATTTCCTGTTGATTTTACTAGCACAAACATGCTAGTCCTCCATCTTCCGTTGTGTTCACGTAACCTAATGCTGTAACTACACACGATTTAACGCTTTATTCGTTGTTAAGTGGTGTTCCAGTAATGAAGAAAAGCATTCAACTCGTTAATTTCGACGTATATTATCCGTGTTTTAGTGATTTTAGCTAAATTATCTGGCTTCGCAGACGCCTCGGGTTGAGAAGATGGACGTGCAGCAGGCTGGAGACTCTGCTGATCCGTACACATTCGATGCACCGTTTCATGTAATGCACGATTTTAGCTCAGACTCTGAAGACCATGCTGATCAGTGGTTTGGTAAGTTAAAAATATTCTCTTGATCAGTTATATTGGTCATAATCACGCCCTCACAGCCTCTACATGCGGGAGCAGTTATCCACACTCACTCAATGTTTTTAAGAAGAGATTCTTGGGTAAAACTTGTTTCTCAAAGACGGTATTAACAGCCTGATTGAAGCCAAGGTAACTGCAAAATTCTGGTTTTCATCTGGGAAAAATGATGGCCTTGTCCATCTTTGTGATGAGTTCCAATCAGAAATTAAGGAGGAGTGGATACATGTCCAGAAAGTTTCAAACAGGATTCTTGAAAAGGTTATTACAGCCCAAAGAAAGAAGGCACACATTTACTGTATTCAAGAAAACTATTTAATTAACTTTTTTTTTTTTTTTTTTTATACATACAATAGTAATGGTAGCTCAGTGGTTAAGTTGATGGATTACTAATCAGAAGGTTGTGAGTTTGAATCCCAGGGCCACCAAGCAGCTACTGCTGGGCCCTAGAGAAATTTCAGTTGAATAAATAAGAAATGTAAGTCGCCTTTGGATAAGGCCGTCTGCCAAATGCCGTATCTGTACATAACTCTAGAACCTCTTTTTTTTTTTAAACAACATTTTTTATTTTTGAACCAAGGTCACGTGTGCATGTTTCGTTGGCACGTTGATGCACTTTTCTTAAAACATATTTTGCATGCAGAAAAGTGTTCTGTGAATTTATGCATGAGGAAAACATTCTATAAAGGGCTAGGAAATGGTTTCTAAACAGAATACCTATCGAATTAATTAACTGGAATTGTGTTGTCTGTCTATAACCATGGCTATTTTCTTCCTTTAGATCTGATGGCTGCTCCCAAAAATGGGGAAATGGAGCAACTCACAACCCCCTTAAGGGTGCCAAAACCTTTTGATGGGACGCACAGTGAAGACCTGCCTAAAGCCATAGTCACACCCATTGTTCACGAGGCTGATACGAAAGTGTCAAAAGGTAAGACTTTTGTATTGTGGACTCAATTCTATTTGGACGCTATTGATAAGTAGTGTATAATATAGTTTATTGAGACTTTGAATGTTTAAATAAGACCCCATAAATTCTATATGAACATTTAAAAAAAAAAAAAAAAAAAAAAAAAAAAAAAATATTTAATGCTTGGTTTTAGATGTTCCTGAAGATTCTGCTTCAGAGCCACCATCTAACATTGTGACTTCATGGGGAGCCAACAGACCCACCAGAGCTCCTAGTCAGACTCAGAAGAAGAACGTTCCAGCTCAGCCACGCAGGTACAGTGGATATGTTTCTCTGCATATGGGTGATGAATGCCATGAACGTACAGTGCATTCTTACCCTTCATGTACTGGCTTAAGCCAGCGGACTCACTCATGCTGCATGCACTCACTTTTTAATTAAATAAATGAAAGCAGATGGTTTTGAGACTACAGTGTATTTTCAGAGGAATGACTAACCTGAAATAAATCTGTAATGTTTGAAGTCCTTTTTTTTTTTATTAAATTTCCTGCCAATATCTGAGAAGCTCTCCATTTTATTAAGATCTGAGATGCATTCCAATTTAAAATTCTCTCTCTTTATTTCTATTACATTTGCTTTCATCAGAGTATTGAAGCGTCCTGTGGTCAAAGAGCGAACTCAAGCTCCCTCTCCACCTCCTGTGATTAAGAAAAGAAGGTAAGTCAATGACCAGGATACAAGAAGACCTTGCAGGACTTTAATAATAGTGTTCAGTTAGAGCATCATATTGATTATTTACAGAGTTATTCCAACTCCAAGAAGAAGAACAGTTATCCATCCTCCAAGAAGGTAAAATGGACTGCAAGCAGGTGTAGAGTTGGTGCACAGGGTGCTGTTGCATGATGGGGCATGATCACTGGTGGCATTTTGTTAAAATGTGCCACAAATTTTGGGATATTTTGATTAAAATTGGTGCCATTCCTTTTTTTGGGTAGTTGCATGAGGCTTTTCAGTATTCATATAATCTGACCCCCCCCTGAATTGTTACTTATGACACTTCTTTTTTTTTTTTTTTCCTTCCTTTTTTCCACCCCAGGAGCTCAACGGGGGCAAAGCAAGCTCGTCTCAGTGGAGCTGCCGCCAGACGCAGCATCAGGCTAAAGAACAAACTACCTGTGCCCTCAGGTGCTGCATCTGCATCTAGTGCCTCTGCTATCCAGTAAGTAGCAGTAACATTAAGCTAGTTGTCTATCCTGAGTCAGCTAGGGTTATTTGCTTTAGATCTATAATGTTTCATTTACTCATGACTTTTCTACTTGCAGACAGAAGAGCACCGAGCAACAGGAGCTGGAGCGCATCGAGGCTCTACAGAAGGAGGTGGCCGAGCAGCGCAAGAGGAACGAGGCCAGCTACAGAGCTGCACTGGCAGGAAGTGAGTATGCAACATATTGTTGGTATGCAATCTTGTTTTCCATTTGCACCTGACTTTGCTAGGAGACAAGCCTGATTAACTGTCTTTCTTTAAAGGTCAGCCTCCAAAGAAGCATGTGCTGTCCACCACCATTCCCAAAGAATTCAACTTCCGCTCAGATAATAGACTGAAAAACCAGATGGATGTCACTGAAGCTTCATACAAGGAGTGTGACTTTACTTCACAACTGCGCAAGCACCCTTCCTCACCCGTGAGTATCTCCTTTAAGAGCAGGTGTGAATGTCCAGGTCAGGAGTATTAAGCTAAAATTCCCAAGGGTCTTGTAATAAAAGTCCAGATGAGCAAATAACCTGACAAATTACTTTCTAATGCTTAATATTTAACTGTAAGACAATTCCAAGTGGGTATTTTTTACTCTGTGTTACATTCATGCTTTTCTCTAGCACCACAAACTCTGAATAGGTGACGCATCTGTCTTGAATTTGATAGCAGGAGATATGAAGTCTTCTGTCCATTTGTCCACATTCAATTATTTTTTTTTTTCTTTGACCAAAGACAAGAGGGCACATACAATAAAAAAAAAAATCTGTTCATAATGTTCACTATTTGATCAAATATTTCTAGCCTTGTAGGTAGTCTCTGGTCCATTGATTTGTCTTCAGATGAATATACATCAGAAATGCATACATGTTTGAGCACTGTGTTTATTTCCAATTGTGACCCTTTTATAGTTAAAGGCTCACAAGGGCACCACAGTCCCAAAGCCCTTCAACCTCTCTACTGGCAACAAGAGAAAGTTGGAGGAAACCAATTCCTATGTGTCCATGGCTGAGCAGATCGAACAGTATCAGAAGCGCACACCAACCCGTTATCATCTGCGCAGCCGGCAGTGTCAGGAAAAGGGTAGGTCAAAACTTCAGTTATTACAGGTTTAATCGTTGCTTGCTACATAGTTGGTGAGCCTTTTTATGTTAACATGCTAAGCATATTGAATGTGTGGAGCAATAACCTGTGCAAGTGTATTATACTTGTTTGATGTTTGCTTGTACTGGTTAATGTTACTAAAGTGGTAGTTTCTCAATATACAGTCTATAAATGTATATAGCTTTAAATAGTTCTTCAGTATGTTAACCAGACTTTCATGTGTATCCTCAGGCCCAACACCAGTGAAGACTGAGAAGCCCAAGGTTACTCACCCTCACACCCCTCAGCTCCTCACCCGCCAGAGGAGCCGCCCTGTCATGGTGAAGAGTACTGCTGAGATTGAGGCTGAAGAAGCAGAAAAACTGCAGCAGTATGTAGTGCTAGGTTTTTACCTCCTCTAATGGGTCCATTCACCAAAGGCCTAGCTTTTGCTATATGGAGTAAATTATCACCTGATTTTCTGGAAAGGTTAAGTTTTGATGAGGTGGATTCGGCATAAAATTCCTAAAAATGTTACCCATGTCTTCCTTCAGGTTCAAATTCAAGGCTCTAGAGCTCAATCGCAAGATACTTGAAGGGGCCCTGGCTCCGAAGAAGCCTCCGCCTAAAGAAGTGACTCGTCCAGAGGGCTTCCAGCTGGAGGTGGAGAAACGTCTGCAGGAGAGAAACGCCACCAAAAAGACAGTAGAGCCGGAAGACCATACCTTCCACTCCAAACCTTTACCAACACGTATCCTGGAAGAGGTGGTGGTAAGGACCTGTACAATACAAGACGAGAGATTTGTCTGTCCAAATGAACTGCTTGGCACTGCACTTTACGACTTGGCTTTTTGAATTTACCCTCAATTTGACAGTCAGATTTTATTTACATGCAAATTGAAGAAAATGTCAAGACTCTAGAATAGCATGCGAGTATACCAAGTAGATTGGAATGCTGGCCAAGTTTTCAATCACATGTCTTGTGTAGGGATTTTCTGTTTGCATACAAATCAAGGGGCAGTGGTGGCTCAAGTGGATAAGGCTCTGGGTTGTTGATCGTAGGATCAGGGTTCAAGCCGCAGCACCACCAAGCTGGGCAATTGAGCAAGGCCCTTAACCCTCTCTGCTCCAGGGGTGCTGTATCATAGTTGCCCCTGTGTTCTGACCTCAACTTCCTCAGCTGGGATATGCGAAGAAATGAATTCCTGTGTGGTAGTGATAAAGGCATCTTGCCCTCAGTTCTAAAGATGAAAATACTTAAGCATAATGTTACAGGAAAGCAATTGGTGATGGGGTGAGAGAGGCAGAATTACAGGTACATCCCAGAGTGTTTTATCCTTCTAACTAAAACAATTTGTTAAAGATTCATTTCCATTAATCATAGAACATTTTTTTTTTTATTTTTATTTATTTATTTTTTAATTATTTTTTGGTTTAAGCTTGCATTTAGTGTTGAATGTAAAACTCATGGACACCTGCCAATCACACCCGTGTGTTTTGAACAACCCCTTTCCAGGTTTAGTCCCCTCTATGCTGCTATGTTAACCTTCAGTCTAGTCCA
The DNA here is from genome assembly GCA_033459395.1 of Hemibagrus guttatus. Classification (NCBI taxonomy): domain Eukaryota; kingdom Metazoa; phylum Chordata; class Actinopteri; order Siluriformes; family Bagridae; genus Hemibagrus; species Hemibagrus guttatus. Next base: position 19,674,361 of record JAUCMX010000017.1, read on the forward strand.
AAATCAAAAGCTATTATGGTTTGCCTTCCAGTCTACTGTCAGGATTCGTTCCTCCATGTCAAGCTTAGAAGTTCCTTATAAACCTGCATGATGGTGTTTTGAGCTTCCTAACTATTTTTTTTTATCATATTTAGGGTGTCCCAGAGAAGAAAGTACTGAACCCTACTGTCCCTGAATCTCCTGCTTTTGCACTCAAAAACCGTGTACGTGTGGAACGCAAGACAGAGGAGGTACAAGCTAGCTGCTTAATTTGGATGAGCTTTTTAGTGGAAAACATTTTTGGGCTGTTCCTGAACTTCTGTTTTGTATGTGTGTGCACATTCACAGGTCAAAGCACCAGCTCCACTGAAGGCACTTCCTGTGCCCCATTATGTGCCCTTCCAGCCTAAACCTGCAGGGAAGAACCACATAGAAATGTGTCCTTTCTCATTCGAGCAGCGTGAGCAGGAGCGCCGAGCACAGAAAGAGAGAAAACTGGAAGAACTGCGAAATGAGGAGGTATAAATTCTCAACTAGTTGTACTGAGCGGTGGCTCTCTGCAACAATCTCCATCACGGATAATAAATGGAAGCTATTTTGACGGATTAAATAATCACTTCGCTTCATTATAGTATTGCAGATCAGTCTATAAGTAACATGTCTCTTTCAGGTGCCCAAGTTCAAGGCTAGGCCTCTGCCAGACTTCCATGAAGTGAGTCTTCCAGAAAAGAAAGTAACTGAACCAACCAAACCGGCTCCTTTCAAGCTGATGGTGGATGAGCGTGGATCTGTGAAGAGTGAACGTTGGGAACAAATGGTACTTTCTTCCCCTCTACTTTCTTTCCAGACAGTTGCAGGCTGTGTAGGAAAAGAAATGTCATCTTGCAGAAGCACTAAATCCTGTGCACAAAGGAAATGCTTTAATGCCTTCTGCTTTTCAGTTGATGGTAAAAGGTTTTCTTTACGCCTGTCCTAGATGAAGGAGGAGTTGAAGCAGCAAGCTGATGCGGTATGCTTCAAGGCGAGGCCCAATATGGTTGTGCACAAGGAGCCTTTTGTGCCCAAGAAAGAGAACCGCTCCATCTTGGGTATGTTGCACATGTCTGTCACTTGGGCTTCGGTTGACCGTTTTGAACCTGTGACACCTCACTGCTGGTGCTGCTTCACTGTGGTTTTGCTACTCTAACTCTCCACCTCTTCTATTTTTCTTCCCATTTTCACCCATTATTATCAACTTCCTCTATTCTGCTGCTCTATTTGAACATCTTCATATCTTTTTGGCACTTTCTGAAGCCGATACTACCCATTCTGTAGTTGCTGACAGTTTCCAGCTGTCGACTGAGCGACGTGCCAAAGAGCGGCTGGAGTTTGAGCGGGCTCTGAAAGAGAAGGAGCTGCTGAGGGCGGAGATGGAGGAGCGACAAGCCAGAGAGCAAGAGGAGCGTGAGAAGGAAGATATTGCCAGATTACGGCAAGAACAGGTATTTCCGTCAAACTGCTGGAGTCTTAAATGTTCAACCTCACCTAAAGAACTGCATCATCAGCATGAACTATGAAGTACTGAAGTGATGCTGTGGGGTGGTGGGGTTTTTTTGTTTTTTTTATATAAATGTGAGACTGAGCTTGAGTGCAAACTACGACAGTCAATCTGTTCTATCTAAATGTCTTTTTATCTTTGTCACAGGTGCATAAAGCGCAGCCAATCAGACGCTACAAACCAGTTGAGCTGAAGCACAGCGAGGTGTCTCTCACCGTGCCCCAGTCTCCGAATTTCTCTGACCGCTTTCGTTTATAAAGTCCTATCAGGATAAACTGTACATAATTAAATGTTATTGCTTTTTTTTTTTTAAACGAAAACTGCTCATTCATTTTAACTGCTTTTTAAAGTTCCCACCTTAGTATATAGATTGTTCTACACTCAGACTCTTTTGAGACTGATGCATTTTGCATTATGTGAACTTTTGTACAATATCTGTCTTGTTCAGTTGTACATGTAGCCTCAACCATTTTCTGTCTTAATGTTTTCCTCTCTTTTTAATGTATTAAAGGTGTGCTAGAACAGTTTGTTGTTGGTTTTTTTTTTTTTTTATAAAAGTGTCTTTTGGAGAGTGGTCCTTAAGGGCTTTGTGTATGGTGAAGGCAGGCAGGTATGTTTTACCACTTTGTATAATAAGGAGAAATGGATGTATTGAAGAAAACTTCTGCCTGATGGGCACTCCAGTTTGTCTGGGAAATTTTTCATGGTAAAAAGTTGCTATTACGGTGAGACATGAAGGGTGTTTTTTTTTTTTTTTTTTTTTTTTTTTTCTTTTTCTTTTTCTTTTTTTCCCCCCAAAGTGGTGCTTTTTATTAGGGTTAACTTGGCTTCAATTAAATATCTTCTGGCTGTAACTACCTACTGGTCATTTTAGATCTATCTGTAGGAGGTGATTGGCTGAATCTTTTCGATCGGTTTTAACAGTAGTTGCTAGTTTTTATTTCTTGAGTTTCAGGTTTTGTTGCCATTTTTTTGCGGTCTGTTTAAAACGGCCCATTTTACTTTACAGCAAAAATTTATTTTTTATTTTTTAACCAATTTATGAAACACTTGCTTCCCTTCTTCCTTTTATAAAGGAGAATAAATGACCCCTGTTTATTCGCAAAGAATTCTAATTAAACTTCACACTATCAGTTTGAACACATGCATTTCAATGAACGAGTCACTTAGAACAAGCTGTGTGCATGTCTCTGTTTTTGTCACACTACAAGTAAATTATTTACAATTCAGAAATCTCACTACTATTAATAGTGGTTCATCAGGTTACTGATAATGTACTGGAATTTTTTTTTAACACCATTGTATGGATGGAGTCTCCAGTACACACAACACAAGGGCTCTGTGTGTGTGTGTGTGTATAGCAATTTCTAATAGTATTTTTTTTCTGCCACAGGAAAGCCTTCATTACCAGATTACTACATTTTCCAGTTAAGCAGTAATTAAAAAAAAAAATCCCTCCAAAACTTTAACTGAAAATAGGTTGGTTTGGTGATGACACAAAAAAATATAACACAAATGATAGCAACTTGTTTCATAAATGTTCCACAGCACAAACACTTGGACAATATTAGTCCTGATGTCCAGGAAAGTTATTTTCAATTTGCTATCATTTCTAGTACAATCTTTATTATAGGACAGTCTTCACTGCACTGTAAAATTTTACCCTTCACTCATATTTTGCTGATTTTTTTGGCCCATTTGTTCATTTCTGATTACTGTGAGCATATAGATCTGTTTTCAGAAAGTGTGTGCCCCCTAGTTGAATGTGGCTAGCCTTGCATACCTCGTTTATCAGTTACTATTCGAAACTCCCCTCCAATCATGTCCCCTGCTCAGTCTGGCTATTTCTGGTGCAGTGGCCACTAGGCTCAGATAAAGGAAGAATCTGAAAGGTTGTTGCATTGGCAGTTTCAGAGGGAACCGGTCATTATCCCTCAACCATTCTGTGTGAGCTCATGGTCTCTTCATGAAGATATTCGACTGCCTTCTCTGTAGGTGAGTGTGTGTGTGGACCGTGATTGTTCTGCTGATTCTTAGCTTCATGTTCAGGATTGAGTTTTGTCTTGTTTGGATTTCCCTTATATGTTTAATTTATTTATACCTGCTCGTTTAGTGTCCCTTATCTTAGTGTGTTAACAAATATGACCATAAAAAATTCTGTATTCAGAAAATGTATTCATTTATGCTTGAAGGTCAAAGGATTAGGGTTTATAACCTCTCAGTGACACTTACCACTTAGGTTCCTATATGTATTTGAGGTTCAAAGGTGAGAGGTCATAAAACGTCTTGTCACAAACACTTGTTTACTTCTTTATTGCCTATGATTGCTATGCACAGCTTGTTGCCTGCTCCTGCTGCCAGCTTGGTTTGATGTTTAATAAACATGCGGTCAGTAAAGTGGCCTGCCTCTGCTACCTGTGACCCAGCCACTGTGGAGGTCAAGATGAATGACCTGCACCGTAAACTAGACCAACTTTTAGCACGCAGCTCTGGGGGAAGCTGCCCAATGTGTGGGATGTGCACCCAACACAGCCGGCAGCAAGAGGCTACAATCAGCCAGCTCTCAGCTCAGGCAAAGCTCCTCGAGAACCTGGAGAGGAAAGTCATGGACCTGAGGAATGCACTGGAGGAACTGACAGAAAGTAGGTTCACTGATATGATTCCACATGCACTTTGTTTTTCCCTGTCAGTTCCACTTAATATTAGATTTTTAATATAATTTTAAGCTGCATATTTGCATGTGTCTTTTAAAGATCTAGAAGGGGGGACTTGTGACAAAATGGCTGTACCTTTAGCATCTCTGCAAAGAAGGAAATCTTTGCCTGTACGGACATCCGTGGTATGTAGAGATCCATTACACCTGACGTTAGTTTGGGATTTCCAAGAAATCTTAATTCACTGCATGCTTGCTTCACATTGTTAAGCTGTACTTAATGCAAATGAAATTGTTTGCAGTAACCATATCATAATAAAAACCCTTTTTTGTCTGTCTGTGTATCCATTCAATCACAGGATGAAGTCTATGTGCAGCTGGATAAACTCAGAGATCAGAAAATAATCCAGCATACTTTTAATGCACCGTGTGGGAAAGGTCAGGAAGCTACCCATTTTGTCTTCTAACATTGTTAGACAGCATTAACCTGGAAAGTTGGCAGAGATCCATTTTAAGAGTAATCTTTTCTGACGTGCTGCTGTAAGAATGATTGACTGGAATGTTTAACTATAGCCACTGTGACCCGGGATACACCTGTCAGGAGTAAAAACAAACAAACAAATGAGATCATCGAACAGTGAGAGAGCATGATTAATTAAATAAGGAGACTCTACATTATGTGAATAAGATGTGATGGCCCTTGCTGTTTGTTTCTCTCTTCAGGCATTCTAATTGAAGATACAGAAGGTGAGAGGCTAAGAGGCAACAGATCGCCACTCAGATATGACTGTGTGGACAGCAAAGCTCAGCGTGATTTATTGAAAGTGACCCCATGCTGGACAACAGCACAGTCTGGAAATAAAACACCAAATACAACCAAGATCGGTGAAGCAATATCATCAAGTCCAAATAGCTCCAAGACGGCAGGAGCGGCTGGTTGTGTGGCTGCAGCGACCGCAAAGATGGATACACTTACAGTCCCATTAAAGATGCATATTCTGCCACCAGAAGTGATTACTCCACCTGTAAGAAGTCCACCACCACTGGAAATAACTACAGCAAATCCAAAGATGAGTACATCTCCAACAAAAATGGAGACATCTTCTCCAAAGACAATCGCTCCTCCACAAAAGGTTGCACCAACTACAAAAAGCACTCCTGCAACAACACACACCCTAACATCAAAGATCACACAAAATCCTTTTCCCTTTAAAGCAACTGTGTCTTCACCTACCACAACAACCATAGCAAGTCAGAAGGTCCCAGGTTTATGGACTGCTTCAGTTACAACAACATCTCCAACCGTAGTTACGTCTACATCCAGTAATCTACCAAGGTTTAATGTAACAGAGAATACTCCAGCACCATCGTCAGTCCATAGTCTTCAAAAGGAAAGTTTGGGAGTTCCTGTTGTAATGTCCCAAGGCAAAGGTATGTCTTTGTTTAAATCTGTGCAATCACCTGTGCTGGAAACAGCAGACTCCAAATTATCCCAGCCAAACGGCACTGTCGCAAGACCAATAAAGACAAAAGATGAACCACCAAAGACGACTGGACCTCCTCTCACAAATTTGGTCTCCTCCAAGCCCAATTCTCCATCAGAATCCCCAGTTACAGAGAACATCACACCAAGCCTTAAACTTCTAAAGGCTCCTGTAGCAACACCACAAAACATAGACAAGCCTTCAACAAATGCACAAACAACAAAAACACTCACACTGAAATCATCTACGTTATTACCCTCCACATCATCAGCAGCAACCTCCTTTCTCCAACATGTCTACAGCTGTCCTGAATCCCTAGAAAGGTAAAGTGAGCAAATAAGAGTGAAACAGGGTTTTGTCTTGTACCAGTTTGAAGTTGAAACCAATTTGCATTCAACTGGCCAAAGCAATACCTTTTACTGTTAGTCTTCAGGCCCCTGGAGGAAAGGCTGAGCCTGTGACCACAGTAACACCACTTTTTAGGAAGACTGGGAATGAGTCAGCAGGAGTCACCTGCACCAGACCACAAAAGACTGGAGGGATACAGATCAAAATAAGTCCAGCGTCTGAGAAAACCACAAGTCAACATGTCAAAATGCCACCCAAAACCTGCTTCAAAATGATAGGTAAGGAATCAGAAACTTAATGAAAATTAAGCCTTGTAAGAGGCATTTTAAAGGTCACTAGACTGATGTAGAGAAAATAGACCTGATTCGTTGTGTTTTACAAACATGATTTTTGCCCTCAACAGCAACTTTGGTTGTTTTTCAGCTTCAGATTGTTTTAGACGTTTTCCAAAACATGAGATGGAATGCGATATAATGAGATGAGGTGAGAGGAAGTGAGATAAGACGATATGATATGATGAGGTGAGAGGAAGTGAGATAAGATGATATGATGAGGTGAGAGGAACTGAGATGAGATGAAATGAGATATAATGAGGTGAGAGGAACTGGGATAAGACGAAATGAGATGAAATGAGATAAAATGAGATGAGGTGAGAGGAACTGAGATAAGACGATATGAGATATGATGAGATGAGGTGAGAGGAACTGAGATAAGATGATATGATGAGGTGAGAGGAACTGAGATGAGATGAAATGAGATATAATGAGGTGAGAGGAACTGGGATAAGACGAAATGAGATGAAATGAGATATAATGAGATGAGGTGAGAGGAACTGAGAAGACAATATGAGATATAATGAGATGAGGTGAGAGGAACTGAGAAGAAGATATGAGATATGAGATGAGGTGAGAGGAACTGAGATAAGACAATATGATATGATGAGGTGAGAGGAACTGAGATAAGATGATATGAGATGAAATGAGATGATGAGGTGAGAGGAACTGAAGACTATATGAGATGAAATGAGATATAATGAGATGAGGTGAGAGGAACTGAGATAAGACGATATAAGATATGATGAGGTGAGAGGAACTGAGAAGACTATGATATGATGAGGTGAGAGGAACTGAGATGAGATGAAATGAGATATAATGAGGTGAGAGGAACTGAGATAAGACAATATGAGATGAAATGAGATATGATGAGGTGAGAGGAACTGAGACAAGACGATATGAGATGAAATGAGATATAATGAGATGAGGTGAGAGGAACTGAGATAAGACGATATGAGATGAAATGAGATGATAAGGTGAGAGGAACTGAGATAAGACGATATTAGATGAAATGAGATATAATGAGATGAGATGAGAGGAACTGAGATGACGATATGAGATATGATGAGGTGAGAGGAACTGAGAACACAATATGATATGATGAGGTGAGAGGAACTGAGATGAGATGAAATGAGATATAATGAGGTGAGAGGAACTGAGAAGACAATATGAGATGAAATGAGATATGATGAGGTGAGAGGAACTGAGATAAGACGATATGAGATGAAATGAGATGATAAGGTGAGAGGAACTGAGATAAGACGATATGAGATGAAATGAGATATGATGAGGTGAGAGGAACTGAGATAAGACGATATGAGATGAAATGAGATGATGAGGTGAGAGGAACTGAGGTAAGACGATATTAGATGAAATGAGATATAATGAGATGAGGTGAGAGGAACTGAGATAAGACGATATGAGATGAAATGAGATGATGAGGTGAGAGGAACTGAGGTAAGACGATATTAGATGAAATGAGATATAATGAGATGAGGTGAGAGGAACTGAGATAAGACGATATGAGATGAAATGAGATGATGAGGTGAGAGGAACTGAGGTAAGACGATATTAGATGAAATGAGATATAATGAGATGAGGTGAGAGGAACTGAGATAAGACGATATGAGATGAAATGAGATGATGAGGTGAGAGGAACTGAGAAGATGATATTAGATGAAATGAGATATAATGAGATGAGGTGAGAGGAACTGAGATAAGACGATATGAGATATAATGAGATGAGAAGACTTGGGATGAGATGAAATGAAATAAAATCAAATGAGATAAGAGGCAAAACAAATGCAGGAGTTAACATGATAATTAAATGGTAACGTCGTTCTTGATATCACACATTAAAACATACAAAGCAAGCTTTTGAATTTGACCTTAAGAGATGTGTGGTATCCAGCACAGGCTAATCCCTGGCCTCAGCACTGCCCTGTAAACGTTACCTGCAGCTGTTCAGACCCTGGTATAATAGTGAAACAGACAGGGAGACATAGATCAGGTGTCAGCATGTCCAACATGCCTTCCCTGTTGTGTTGCATCATACAAAATGTCACCACAGTACATAAGCACTTAAAGTTCCCTCTAATGTTTAATGCCATGTTTACTCTTTTACCCAGAGGCCAAAAAATGAAATTTGCCCCCGTTTTGTTGTGCCCTTGCTTAGCACTGGATTTCTTTGTCACTCTTTGACACTCAGGGCTATAAAAAGTAGATTTTCATAAGATTTCTGTTTTTATCTAGCCTACTAGTGGCAATATATTCATAGAAAGTTCCCCAAAAAATAAAAAACAAAACAAAAGAATGGTTGGATTTCCACACAAATGTTCCTGAATACAAATCTTCAAAGTAAATGATGATATCAACCCCATTTCTGCTCTCTAAGATGCCCCCAAGTGCTTGTTGATAAGCAGCTACAATTTGAAGTAACTTCTAAACTGCGGTGTAAGATTATCCAACAGAGGGAAAAAACACACGTCTCGCGCTGAAAGCCGACACACAATCAAGGAATTCTTTCATCATCAGTAGCATGATCGTGATGATTAAACTCTAAATCGCTTCACAAACAGCCCTAAAACTCTGGGAAATGTGTAAAACACAGTGTGTGAATTGCAGAATCATGTATAAGCTTAAACAAGTGTTTCTCCTGCACGACATAGATGATGTTCCTCCACAGCCAGCGCCTTTTACACATCGGTGTGTGTCTCTAAAGACGAGTCCGCCATCTGACTTCAGCATCCACACTCGAGAGGTGCTGGGAGGGTGAGCTCAAAATCGGAATATATATATATATATATATATACAGTATATATTGAAGTAAGCCAATCATATGAACATGAATTGCATATGGAGTCTTGATGTGTCATTGCGTGATTAAAGGACAATGATGGCCATAACAATGATGCATTAATAAGTACAAAAAAGCACATACATTAAATGACTGTTCTCTTATTTTAGTGGTCGTTTTGGCAAAGTACACAAATGCACAGAGATTAAAACCGGGCTTAGACTGGCAGCGAAGATCATCACTACCAGAACTGCCAAAGAGAGGGTGGGTGCTGCTTCCTTTACTTCACCGTCTTCCTTTCAGTTCAGGAAACTGTGAAGGTGAGAGGAAGTGAACTGTGGAACTTTCTGTGTTTGGCAGGAAATGGTGCTGAACGAGATCGGAGTAATGAACCAGCTGAGTCACGCCAACATCCTTCAGCTGTTTGATGCCTTTGAGACCAAAAATCAAGTAGTGTTGGTGCTGGAGTAGTGAGTATCACTCATGTTGTTAGATGAAAACTGAGTAAACAACAACAATGAAAGTAAATCCTTCAAAAATGGAGAAGTAGAAAAACAGTTTTATCATGTATTACATCTCCGTTTAGGTTCTTTATGTCAGGAATTTGTTCACTTTTTTTTCCACACCAGAAATAAGTCGTCACCCCCCTTCCCACTTTGAAGCAGATCCTTAAGCTCCACCCCTTTTTGTAACATTGTGTTCACACTACCAGCATTTTTTACATTATGGCACTTAACTCTTTGTCGGCTATAGTTGGTGTTTCTATCTTGAATTTATCCTTCATTGTCATAGTTTTTCATCAGCTCCATGCTACAGCACTACTGTGTTTGGGAGATCACAGCTTTGAGTCTCAGCAATGCCTCAGCGATCTGTGTCCAAAACAGCCAAGGAAACAAAACTGGCTGTGCTTTTTTGATCCGAGGGATGTCCTACTGTCTCTCCCCATCAATCAATGCAGCACGAACCGATCATAGGCATCTGTCAGCTCATGTATGCTGAAGGCTGTGGATGCCACTTCCTTTCAAGTGTGTTATGCTGTCCTGTGATGCAGCAAGAGCAGCAGTTTGAAAAGATGGGGTTGGTTAGGTATCACATGTCTCGTAGAAAGTACATGTTCGCCTTCACTCTTCCTTGTTTTACCAGACCAAGCAGTTGTCTCAAACTGATATGAAAATTCAGAAAGGAAATCCATGAAGTGAGAAATTATACTTGTGGAGAAAACTGCTATTTGTATTTGGTAGGCTATATGGTGAGTATCACAAATTTACAGGGAACATAAACCAACCTTTGCTCCTGGCCATGTATCTACATTTCTGTCATTCGGCAGACGCCCTTATCCAGAGCTACTTACAATTTATCTCATTTTATATAACTGAGCAATTGAGGGTTAAGGGCCTTGCTCAGGGGCCCGGCAGTGGCAGTTTGGTGGACCTGGGATTTGAACTCACAACCACTAAGCTACCACATGCCTCTTTATTTCTTTAAAGCATCTCTTTTTTCATCATTAAGGTTTCTGTCTGTGTCGAATTTTTATTTCTCTGCTTGTCCGTGTGGGTTTCCTTACACTTAAAAAAAAAAAAAAAAAAAATAGGTAGATGGATTGGCGTCTATAAATTGCCCCATTTGTGTGAATGTAGGGCACAGTGCACACACATGAGAGGGCACTGTGAGGGATTGATCACAGTGATCTGTAAGGGATTGTTTCAGGGTGTGTTACCAGTCTTCCCAGGATAGACTCCGGATCCACCACCACCGTGACCAGGATAAAATTATTAATAAATGAATGAATAAATTCATCTTTAGTAACCATTTGCTCTTATTTATTTCATGTTGTTTACCATGATTTCCAAATGAATGAGAATAGCAGTTGATGATAAATATTTCAGGGGTATTTATTTACTTATTTATTTTATTTTTTAGCTGATCATATTCACAATTGTAAAAAATCAGGCTTTTTATTGAACAACAACACAAGAGGTTCAGGTCAGTGATTATAAGGACATTTAGGGATAAATATTAGAGATAAAGAGTAACTTAATTTTAAACTTTTTCTATTTTTCTGTTTTGTATAATTCTGTAAAGCTGCTTTGACACAATGTCCACTGTTAAAAGCGCTATACAAATAAATTGAATTGACAATTCTGAATGACCTGCAGTGTGGAAGGAGGGGAGCTGTTTGAGAGGATTGTGGATGAGAGCTGCCCCCTGACTGAAGTGGACGCCATGGTGTTTGTGAAACAGATCTGCGAAGGCATCCAGTACATGCACCAGATGTACGTCCTTCACCTCGACCTAAAGGTATGACCCACTGTCACACATTCAGCATCAGGAACACAAGTCTTAATCGGCGTGTCTTATGAACTGCTCCGCTTTCAGCCAGAGAACATCCTTTGTGTGAATCGGTCGAGTCATCAGATCAAGATCATCGACTTTGGGCTTGCCAGAAGGTAGAGTGCGTGTTAATCTCCTCCACATAGTAGTAAATATCTACCATAGTGTCAGTGAAAGTGTTTACATGTACAAAATAAACAGCTATCCCCTGCATGTACACTACAATCGAACACTACATTAGTAGTTCACTTGCTACAGTTTAAATATATTTCTCAGTAAAGTGGGAGGCACTTTTCCCCAGAGGCTATAAACTGGAATTTGTTTCTGTTTTGCTGTGTCTATGTTCAACATTAAATGACTTTGTCATGTTCCACTCCACAGTGGTGATTAATATGAAATTCATATAAAACACTCAGGCAAGTAGACACTCAGGACTTTAAGATTTTGTGGAAATGAAGCCGTTATCTTCAACCACTAAAATTCTGTGTAAGGTTATCCAAAAGTGGGAAATGTCTCACAATGAAAGCCAACAGAGTCCTGACTCATTTTATATCAGACTTGCAACATTAAAATAATTAATTTGTTTATACTGTTTGAAAATTATTTAATGACTGTTAAATATGATGATAAGTCGATGTCCATTCAGCCAGTGGAATAAAACACCAGTGTACTGGTAAAAAGTAGCTTGTAGCTTAAATCTAGTAGTTTGTATGAACTTGAACTGTTTAATCACTTTGAAATGTGACGTGAATTTAACAAACTCTACATTGATTTACTTTCCTATTAGCAAGTTGATTTTGAGTATTTAATTAAACTTGTTTTTGCCATTTTTATAGTCGTAAACTGTAGCTAATCTTCTTCTTCTTCTTCTTCTTCTTTTTCCCCAAGTTTTCATTTTATGCCGAAAAAAGGAGATATCACATTGAAATACATCATTCACATGAACACTTGAATGATCTATTAACTGCTGATTGCACTTTTAGAATTCAGGAAAGAGCTGCTTCAGATCAGATTATCTCTGGATCCTCTAATCAGCTCTTTCCTCTTGTAGGTACAAACCACGAGAGAAGCTCAGAGTTTCATTCGGGACACCTGAGTTCCTGGCACCAGAGGTGGTCAACTTTGACTTTGTTTCCTTCCCTACAGATATGTGGACTCTAGGAGTTGTCACATACATGCTGTAGGTCACGCATATACATTTTCATTCTCTTGTATCAATTTAGAAATCTGTGAACAGTTGTGAATGATTTGATTGCAGAGCCTCATAATGAGCTATACAGAGAGGGGGTGTACATGATTTGAGAAAGGGCATGAGGGTTGTTTTGTAGAAAGAGAAAAGAAGAAATTTGTAGAAATTAAACACAAACCTACAAAATCTCAGATATTGTATACAAGCAACTGAGGCAGAATATCTTTAATCTTTGTTTGTCAAACAGTTCAGGAATTTAAATTTGTGCTAATGAGTTGAACAGGCGGGGGGCACGGTGGCTTAGTGGTTAGCACATTTGCCTCATACCTCCAGGGTTGGGGGTTCGATTCCTGCCTCCGCCATGTGTGTGTGTGGAATTTGCATGTTCTCCCCGTGCCTCGGGGGTTTCCTCCGGGTACTCCGGTTTCCTCCCCCAGTCCAAAGATATGCGTGGTAGGTTGATTGGCATCTCCAAATTGTCCGGGGGAGGGGAGTGAATGAGAGTGTGTGTGGGGCCCTGTGATGGGTTGGCACTCCGTCCAGGGTGTATCCTGCCTTGATGCCCAATGATGCCTGAGATAGGGGACATGCTCCCCATGACCCGAGTATAATTCAGATAAGCGGTAGACAATGAATGAATGAATGAATGAGTTGAACAGGCCCAAGTCTGAGTTTCGACCCTTTTATTAGTTTATGTCCAGCTTAAGGAAGCTGGACAGAGGCATTGGTGGCTCAGTGGTAGGTTGCTCGCCTATCATGCGGAAGGCCCGGGTTCGATTCCCAGCCAATGCCTCAACCCCAGCCACTGGTTGCAGTGCCGGTCCCAAGCCTGGAAAAATGGGAGGGTTGCGGCAGGAAGGGCATCCGGTGTAAAACCTGTGCCAAGTTGTTGTGCAGACCAGTTGGTACGCTGTGGCAACCCCTAACAGGGAGCAGCCGAAAGCAACTTCTATTTAAGGAAGCTGGACATCGTAAAGTCTGTTAAAGCTGAGAAGGAGTCGCAAACACTACAATAACAGTACCAAAATAATTGTACACTAATATCTGAATTAATATGTACTTAAATTTGAGTTATTGTATGTACAAATTACCAGCTAATTAAATGCTAATCTCAACTTTACGACTCATATATATATATATGTGAATAACAACCACCTTAACTACATAAGTACATGCAGTTACTTAAATAGTTAGTGTATTGATGAACATGTAGTCATAAACCAAAGCAGACATGCTCTATAAGAAAGTATATTTATTAAACATTACAACACATCATTGGATGGTGCTGGATTACTGTCAGAATTTATGTGCTCTGCTTCGAGTATTGGGGCACTAGGACCCTTGGCTCTGCTCCTTTAGCCAGCGTGAATGAACCCAGTAACTTTTATTCATTTAGCAGATGATAATATCTATTAACATTTAAAACTAGAGTTCTTTAAGATTGTTTTCCGATGTTTTAGTGTTAGATAGATTATATTTTACCTCTACGTGTTAATTAATACATTAACTAAGAAACATACTCATACATTAAAGTGTACTTAATGTGGTTGTTATTCATGCAGTAATACATACGTTATTACACACCGGAACTCCTGTTTATATTTAAGTAAATATTAATTGAGGTATTAGTGTATGATTAATCATGTATTGTTATTGTAAAGTGTTACCATGAAGCGATTAATTCTTCTTATGCCACAAGAATTTGAACAATTACAGCTTTTTATTAATTAAGAAACTGCAATTCATACTATGTACACAGTGGCATTTTAATGTCGCTTTTATAACGTCTTTATAAAGCAGCTACAACAGAGTCATATCCTCACCAGCCTTTCCTTTTTTTTCTCTGATGAAGTTAATAAGACAAAAACAAGCTCATGTGTCATGTGACTAAGGAACAACAAAAGAAAGTCCTGAAAAATTTTCCATTATGGAAAAGATCCTCACACTTACAAAACAATGAAACAAAGACTCCTTCCATAAATGATAAACAAATGCTTACTTATACTCTCTTAAAAATAAAAGTTTCATGAAAAAGCAATGATGCCCAAGAAAAAATTGTTTGGTTCCCCAAAGAACCTGTCAAGGGTTCTTAAAGGAACCCATTTTTTTTAGTGCATTAAAGAACATTTCTATAGTCTAAAGAACTTTTTTCCACTACAGAGAACCTTCTGTGCAAAAAAAAACCACAACATTTTGTAGATGTTAAACTTTCTTCACAGAACTATACACTGTGACAAAGAACCATTGAAAAACCTTTATTATTCATTCATTCATTCATTCATTCATTCATTGTCTACCGCTTATCCGAACTATTCTCGGGTCACGGGGAGCCTGTGCCTATCTCAGGCGTCATTGGGCATCAAGGCAGGATACACCCTGGACGGAGTGCCAACCCATCGCAGGGCGCACACACAAACACACACACACACACACACACACACACACACACTACGGACAATTTAGAGATGCCAATCAACCTACCATGCATGTCTTTGGACTGGGGGAGGAAACCGGAGGAAACCCCCGAGGCACGGGGAGAACATGCAAACTTCACACACACGCGGAGGTGGGAATCGAACCCCACGCTGGAGGTGTGAGGCAAACGTGCTAACCACTAAGCCACCGTGCCCCCCCCTAAACCTTTATTATTTATTTAAAAATGTAGAAAGCATAACCATAATTAATTGATTGATTGATTGATTAATTATTCAGTATTAGAAATGAGATTTTTCTGGATCAGAATCAGGGCTAAATTTAAACATAGCTTCAACACAGAAACAAATGTTTAAGACAATAAAAAAAATATATCTCGTGTAGCGTGCCTAAAACTTCGATAGTGTAAGAATGTAATGAACACCAAATAGGATGCTCATTAGCTGTGGTGTAAGTTTTCAGAAACTGGAAATGACAATAGGATTTTTGTGCATACTGTGTTCCAGCTGGAGATATTGTGGCAAACCTTTTCTCTTTGCTTACAGATTAAGCGGCCTTTCTCCATTTCTGGGTGATGATGACAGCGAAACCCTAAACAACGTATTAACAGTCAACTGGTACTGTCATATTTTACCTTAACAACCTGAATAATTTTAACCGAATCTCTGTAGGGTATGTACATGTATGTACTCTATAATGTACAGTACATGTATACTCATTAGATTAACAAAATCAAAATAATACTGATATTATAATAGAGTTAAAGATAAGTTGTACTCATTTAGTTAACATACACCGATCAGCCATAACATTATGACCACCTGCCTAATATTGTGTCGGTCCCCCTTTTGCTTCCAAAACAGCCCTGACCCATCGAGGCATGGACTCCACTAGATCCCTGAAGGTGTGCTGTGGTATCTGGCACCAAGATGTTAGCAGCAGATCCTTTAAGTCCTGTAAGTTGTGAGATGGGGCCTCCATAAGGGCCACCTCGCAACTTACAGGACTTAAAGGATACTTACAAAACTTAAAGGATGCTTACAGGAAACTTTTGATAGATACTGACCACTGCAGACCGGGAACACCCCACAAGAGCTGCAGTTTTGGAGATGCTCTGATCCAGTGGTCTAGCCATCACAATTTGGCCCTTGTCAAACTCGCTCAAGTCCTTACGCTTGCCCATTTTTCCTGCTTCTAACACATCAACTTTTAGGACAAAATGTTCACTTGCTGCCTAATATATCCCACCCACTAACAGGTGCCATGATGAGGAGATCATCAGTGTTATTCACTTCATAAAACATTTATTGACTGTCTTCACTAACTGCTTATAGACTTTCATTAGACGTGAGTTTGGAGGGTTTTTTTGTCTTTCTCATTACAAGGAATTATGACAAAATTCATATTTGTAGTGATTTTTGGAAAAACACTGCAATTGTTTGATGCTGTTTCATGCAATATTTACTATCAGTGTCATTTCCCTGTGCAGGTATTTTGACGAGGAGACATTTGAGCATGTCTCAGCTGAGGCTAAAGACTTCGTCTCCAACCTGCTCATCAAAGAGAGAGGGTAAAGTTTGAGCACCTTTACAAGCTCTAAAGAAAAATGTTTTAGCTACTGTCTGTGTCATGAAAAGAGAATCGATAAGAATAAAAATATATTAAAAGTAGAATTTTAAAAAAATTACATTTACTATACAATTGGGAAAGGGAAGAAAGTGTATGGAAAAATGAAAAAATTAAAAAGTATATATAAAAAAGGTACATACAGTATATGAACGCAGATCAGAGGTAAAATAGTATGACGATTTTGGATGCAGATGCAGTGCAGTATATATTGTGCAAAAAAAAAAGATGTGGTGTGTGTTGAGCAGACGAGTCCAGAAAAGTCCAGGTTCTAAGTATCGTCCTGGTTGAGAGCCCGAATAGCCTGCAAGAAGAAGCTCCTCCACATTCTCTCAGTGTTTGCCTTCATGGAGCAGAAGCGCTTGACAGAGAGTCAGTTGATCAGATGGCTGAGATCTTTCACTATATTCCTGGCCTTGGTCCAGCTCTGCTTGCTGTAGATAGGTTGCAGGTCAGGAAGCTCTGGATGGTACACTCAACTGATCATATTACCCTCTGGAGAGCTCGACTATGATGCCATGTAAACATGGCTGCTCACTCCTTCAGTAGCAAATGCAGCATTAACCGAATGCATGAATTGGTTGGTAGTGAAGGAGGTGTTTAATTTGTTATACGCCATTATGGATTCTGTAGCATTCTTTTACAAATCTTCACATTTTGGTATTTAGTACTATGAGGTGACTCATTAGGTGATAACCCGTCTACCTCCATCATCTTTCACGCTATTTATACATATACAGTTTACATAGCTATGAGCCAGCCAGGGCAAATGATCCTCACTCTTTGTGTTTTCACAGTGGACGTCTTAGTGCTGCTCAGTGTCTTAAGCACCCCTGGCTGAATAATATATCAGAGAAAGCAAAGGGGAGCAATATTATCCTAAAGTCGCAGGTTCTCCTCCGGAAATACATGGCCAGGCGGCTGTGGAAGGTAGAAAAATATACATTCATACATGTGAAATAATATGCCATACGTAATAGACTGATGCTCTCTCTCTCTCTCTGTCTCTCTCTCTCTCTCTCTCTCTGTCTCTCTTCTCTCTCTCTTTCTCTCTCTCTCTCTCTCTCTATCTCTGTCTCTGTCTCTGTCTCTGTCTCTATCTCTGTTTCTCTCTCTCTCTGTCTCTGTCTGTCTCTCTCTCTCTCTCTCTCTCTCTCTGTCTCTCTGTCTCTCTATCTCTCTCTCTCTCTCTCTCTCTCTCTCTCTCTCTCTCTCTCTCTCTTTCTCTCTCTGTCTCTCTCTCTCTCTCTCTCTCTCTCTCTCTGTCTCTGTCTCTGTCTCTGTCTCTGTCTCTGTCTCTGTCTCTCTCTCCCTGTCTCTCTCTCTCTCTGTCTCTCTTTCTCTCTCTGTCTCTCTCTACACAGAAAAACTATATTGCTATAGCAGCAGCCAACAGGTTTAAGAAGATCGGTAGCTCAGGATCCCTCACATCACTGGGAGTTTGAAAAACTCCTCCTCTCTGACTTCCACCAAATGTAATGTTATTTTATCATGTCCACTCTTGCAGTTTCTATTCAAGAGATTTTAATATCGAAAGATAAACCTTATTAATGTTACAATTATATAAATAGATTTTATTCCTGCCTCCTGCCCAGTGTTTCCAGGAAAGGCTCTAGAGACACCATGACCCTGATCAGGATACTAATGTTTGCAATGTTAGACATTCAGCTCCAGTTAAAAAGCAAACTGAAGAGATAAACCTCAGACACCAAACAGATCTTGGCTTATAAATTACTTTTGTAAAGGAAAGCATATCAGTTTAATGTCTGTAGCCTTTGTTTCCATATAGCTGAAATAAAAATAGGAAAAACACTAGTACAATAAAAAAAAAAAACATCGCAGTTCCACACAACAATGAATATGAAGTGATGTTTAACTAGTAGAGCAGGCACAGTGGTTTAGTTAGCATGTTTGCCTCACACCTTCAAGGTCGGGGGTTCAATTCCTGCCTCTTTCCTATGTATGTGGAGTTATGTATGTGCCCTATGTATGTGCATGTTTTTCCAGTGCTTCTGAGGTTTCCTCCCTCAGTCCAAAGCAATGTGCTGTGGGCTGATCGTCATCTCTAAATTGTCTGTAGAGTGTGAGAGTTTGTGTGATTGTGCCCTATGATGAGTTGTCAACTCCATTCTCCCATGACCATGTGTAGGATAAAAGGTACAGAAAATGGATAAAAGGATGGATTTAACAACTATAGATTATTAATTTTAAGGCTGCTAAAACCGATGTCATACTTTGCTGCAAATCAAACTTAAACAATTCCTTAACTTTTTATATTAAGCAGTTGCACATGCCATGCATTAAAAACATGTTAACAATTAAATCAGATTTGAAACATAAATATCCTTCAACTCAGTTTATTTGCGTAGCTTTTTAAATAATACACACAATAGAAGAGTAAACACTAAAAGGATGTTCAGTATGATTTTTTGCACTGGGCTGCTTCCACATTGCATAACAGGATAAATGAGAGGGTTTAGAGGTGTTCATAATAAAGTGGACAGTGAGTGTAATGCATTCTACAGTGGAAACAGTTACGTTTTACTCCACACTGTGGCACCACCTTAACACAACATCAAGAATAAATAAAAACACAATGAACATATTAAAATCACTTCATCAGACTATAAAAATCTGCCTACACTATTATGACCTTGCATGACTTTGTAATACAGCATGGGTTTATTGATGCTGATTGAATCGCCACTATTTCAAGGGACTCGGGGGACAAGGCAGGAGATACTCTGGATAGGTACTATTGCAGGGTACAGTCGCATACACACTCACACACAACAGAAAATTTAGAGATGCCAAACAACCTACAATGCATGTCTTTGGACCAGTGGAGGAAACTGAAGTACCCAGAGGAAACCCCCAAAGAACATGCAAACTCCATGCACAAAGGGTGGAAGTAGGACTTGAACCCCCAAAGGAGGCAAACCTGATAGCCACTACCACCGTGCCCTTCTTCACATGATATCTGACCCTTCTATTGCAGCATTGACCCTTATATTGACTTTACAGGAGGTTTTACTTCTCACAGCTGCAGCTTTCAGTGTAACATGACCAGCACTGGAATTGGGACTTCCGATTTGCTTGTTTCATTTCTTCTATAGAACTAACTGTAATAAATAATGGCTGTTAAAGTGTTCTAGCCATCATGGTTATTTTTTCTAAAAGGTCAAAGTTTCATTTCCATTATATGCTTTATATTTGCATTATTTGTGTTATACTCTCTCTCTCTTGCTCTCTCTCTCTCTCTCTCTCTCTCTCTCTCTCTCTCTCTCTCTCTCTCTCTCTCTCTCTCTCAGTATACTCTATATATTGCTTTATCATTTCTTTAGTGTCTTCATTTGTAATCTTGACTTGTACTGGAATAAAATATAGATGAGCAATTAACAAGACCTTATAAGGTGCAAACGATGTTCCTGAACCTTTTATCTGTTTATCTTCTGTTTCTATATTTATTATAGGAATCGGGTACATTTAACTGTCAATAATGCCATAATGAACACTATATTATTCAGCTGGATCTGTTGTCACAGTTGAGATAAATGTCTTGTGGTCTTTCTGGGTCCAGCATACCACATCCTGTGGCCACGTCTTCTTTATCTTCCTGGTTGAAGTATTATAAACATGCCATGCAATTTGTGTTGATAATTTTCAAAATGAACCATTGTCATAAAGCAGATAAAAAGAATCCGTGTCAGGACCCCATAACGAGGAAGCCAAAAATGAAAAAACAAACATTTTTAAATATTAGGAAACAGGAACTGATACTTAAAAAAGGAGAACCCATGCAACTGTTTGGTGTTCAACACAGGAAGTGTGAAATAAAGAGTACATGAGAATAAATATGCTTGTTAAATGTACTTCAGATAGAAAGAATAGAATAGAAAGATCTCTGACATACAACAGGGGTCGGTGTATGGAGCTTATCAGAAAACAGTCAGAGGGAAAAACTAGGAATTATTCAGTAATATCTAGAGTGATAAATGAACCTGAAAAAGTGGATGGTATGTAGGGCAAATAAGTGGTCCAGAAATGTTTCTCAGTTCATGCAGTGATTGGCTAAAACATTTAAATTATTTGATCAGAATATAGCTGTGAGGTGATGATCATCTGTATGATTTCTTTGTGTCTCTGATGCCAACGTGTCATCACGTGTATATACAGCTAGGGGAAAATACATTAAATTAAATTAAATACATCCTTTCTTAAAATAAGCTGTATATAATCATCATAGTAGGGGGCATGTTGGCTTAGTGATTAGCATGTTTGCCATTCCGGGTTGGATGATTCCTGCTTCCGATTCCTGTGTGGGTGGAGCTTGCATGAACGTCTTGTGCTTCCGGGGATTCCTTCGGGTGCCCTGGTTTCCTCCACCAGTCCAAAAACATGCGTTGTAGGATATTTGGCATCTCCAAACTTGTATGTTGTGTGTGTGCAATTAAGCCCCCTCTAGGATGTCCCTAGCCTTGTGGCTCAAGACCTCTGGGATGGACTTCTTCATCCCTGTGTATGATAAGCAGTACAGAAAATAGATGGATAAATGCTTCCTGTGCAAGAAGCAATAGGAATGGAAGTGAAATTGCAAAGCCACCAGGTAACATAGGATCCCTTCACAATTCCCCATTTAAGCTCACCCTAATTCTCTGTTTATCTGCCTTAATATATACAAACTAAAATTTCCAAAAGACAGACTAAACTGTAATTGAAAACTTGCATGAAGGCTATTCCATACCCAGGAAGTTTTATAGAAAGATTTTATTTATTTATTTGCTCATATCCAACGTGTCTTTACTCTGAGACACTACACAATTGAGCAGCTGAGTGTGAAGGCTCTTGCTCAGGTTCACATATTTATGGCTCTGGGTCCTTGATCAGAAGGTCAGGGTTCAAGCCCCAGCACTGCCAAGCCTCCACTGTTGGGCCCCTGAGCAAGGCCCTTATCTCTCCTTGCTCCAGGAGTGCTACATCATAGCTGACCCTGCACTCTGACCCCAACTTCCTCAGCTAGGATATGCAAAGAAAAGAATTCCACTGTGCTGTAATGTCTGTGTGTGGATAATAAAGGCTTCTTCTTAAATCAAAAGTAGGAAGTGAACTCACAACATTCTGATCAATAGGCCAACACCCAACCCTGTAACCACTAAGCCGCCAATCAGCCTCAACTTCCTACTCAATTTCACTGATAGAAAGCCAGCACAGTCAGAAAACTGTTTATGAATTTTATTGGCAAGCTATACAGTATTAGACAAACAGGTTTAACATTATTACACTTTCTGGATGCATTCTTGACTAACTGGTTCAAGCAGTACAGTTTCATCTCCTTAACATCCATATTTATTCATTCATTGTCTTCTGCTTATCCGGAGCCGGGTCGCGGGGGCAGCAGTCTAAGTAGGATTGCCCAGACCTCCCTCTCCCCAGACACTTCCTCCAGCTCTTCCGGAGGGACCCTGAGGCGTTCCCAGGCCAGCCGAGAGACGTAGTCTCTCCAGTCTGTCCTGGGTCTTCCCCGGGGCCTCTTCCCGGTGGGGCATGCCCGGAACACCTCTCCAGGGAGATGTCCTGGAGACATCCGAAATAGATGCCTGAGCCACCTCAACTGCCCCCTTTCGATGTGGAGGAGCAGCGGCTCTACTCCGAGCTCCTCCCAGGTGACAGAGCTCCTTACCCTATCTCTAAGGGAGTGCCCCGCCACCCTACGGAGGAAGCTCATTTCGGCCGCTTGTATCCCGGATCTTACCCTTTCGGTCATGACCCAGAGCTCATGACCATAGGTGAGAGTAGGAACGTAGATTGACTGGTAAATCGAGAGCTTCGCCTTCCGGCTCAGCTCCTTCTTCACCACAACAGACCGGTACATAGACCGCATTACTGCTGCCACTGCACCGATCCATCTGTCAATCTCACGATCCATCCTTCCCTCACTCGTGAACAAGGCCCCGAGATACTTAAACTCCTCCACTTGAGGAAGGACCTCCCCTCCAACCTGAAGGGTGCAAGCCACCTTTTTCCGGTCAAGAACCATGGCCTCTGATTTGGAGGTGCTAACCCTCAACCCAGCCACTTCACACTCAGCTGCAAAATGCCCCAGTGCATGCTGTCCAGGCTTGAAGGAGCCAACAGGACGACATCATCTGCAAAAATCAGCAATGAAATCCTGTGGTCCTCAAACCGGACTCCCTCCAGCCCCTGGCTGCGCCTAGACATTCTGTCCATAAAAACAGTGAACAGAACTGGTGACAAAGGACAACCCTGTCGGAGTCCAACATGCACTGGGAACAGATCTGACTTACAGCTGGCAATGCAAACCAAGCTCCTGCTCCGATTATACAGAGACCGAACAGCCCTTAACAGAGGGCCACGGACCCCGTACTCCCAGAGCACCTCCCACAGAATGCCACGAGGGACACAGTTGAAAGCCTTCTCCAAGTCCACAAAACACATGTGGATTGGTTGGGCAAACTCCCACGAACCCTCGAGCACCCTGTGGAGGGTATAGAGCTGGTCCAGTGTTCCACGATTAGGTCAAAAACCGCATTGCTCCTCCTGTATCCGAGGTTCGACTAACGGTCGGACTCTCCTCTCCAGTACTCTGGAATAGACTTTCCCTGGGAGGCTGAGGAGTGTGATCCCCCTATAATTGGAACACACCCTCCGGTCCCCCTTCTTAAAAAGAGGGACCACCACCCCAGTCGCCCAGTCCAGAGGCACTGTCCCTGACCGCCACGCTATGTTGCAGAGATGTGTCAGCCAAGACAGCCCCACAACATCCAGAGACTTAAGGTACTCAGGGCGAATCTCATCCACCCCCGGTGCCTTGCCACCAAGGAGCTGCTGAACTACCTCAGTGACCTCAGCTTGGGTGATGAATGAATCTACCTCTGAGTCCTCGGCCTCTGGTTCCTCTACGGAAGGCGTCAGTGGGGTTGAGGAGATCCTCGAAGTATTCCTTCCACCGTCCGACAATATTCCCAGTCGAGGCCAGCAACTCTCCACCTCCACCGTAAACAGTGTTGGCAGAGAGCTGCTTACCCCTTCTGAGGCGCCGAACGGTTTGCCAGAATTTCTCCGAGGCCGTCCGATAGTCCTTCTCCATGACCTCACCAAACTCCTCCCAGACCCGAGTTTTTGCTTCCGAGACCACCATGGCTGTAGTTCGCTTGGACTGCCTCCGGAGTCCCCCGAGCCAACCAGGCTCGATAGGATTCCTTCTTCAGCTTGATGGCATCCCTTACTTCCAGTGTCCACCACTGTGTTCGGGGATTGCCGCCGTGACCGGCACCAGAGACCTTACGGCCACAGCTCCGGATGGCTGCGTCAACAATGGAGGAGGAGAACATGGTCCACTCAGACTCAATGTCCCTAACCTCCCTCGGGATCTGGTTGAAACTCTCCCGGAGGTGGGAGTTGAAGACCCCCCTAACAGAGGGATCAGCAAGACGTTCCCAACAGACCCTCACAATATGTTTGGGCCTGCCAAGTCTGTCCGGCATCCTCCTCCGTAAGTGGATCCAACTCACCACCAGGTGGTGATCGGTTGACAGCTCCGCCCCTCTCTTTACCCAAGTGTCCAAGACATGCGGCTGAAGGTCAGATGACATGACCACAAGGTCAATCATTGATCTCCGGCCTAGGGTGTCCTGGTACCACGTGTACTGATGGGCACCCTTATGCTTGAACATGGTGTTTGTTATGGACAGGCTGTGACTAGCACAGAAGTCCAGCAACAGGACACCACTCGAGTTCAGATCAGGGGGGCCGTTCCTCCCAATCATGCCCCTCCAGGTATCACTGTCGTTGCCCACATGGGCGTTGAAGTCCCTCAGCAAAACTATGGAGTCCCCAGTCGGAGCACCTTCCAGCACCCCTCGCAAGGTCTCCAAGAAGGTTGGGTACTCCACACTGCCGTTCGGCCCATAAGCCGAAACAACAGTGAGACACCTATCCCCGGCCCGAAGGCGCAGGGAAACAACCCTCTCGTTTACCGGGAAAAACTCCAGCACATGGCGGCTGAGCTGGGGGGCTATAAGCAAGCCCACCCCAGCCCGATGCCTCTCACCATGGGGCACTCCAGAGAAGAAGAGGGTCCAACCTCTCTCAAGGAGTTGGGTTCCAGAGCCCAGGCTGTGTGTGGAGGCAAGCCTGACTACCTCTAGCCGGTACCGCTCGACCTCCCTCACCAGCTCGGGCTCCTCCCCCCCCAGTGAGGTGACATTCCTTTTCCCAAAAGCCAGATTCTTTGTCCAGGGTTTGGGTCGTCGGGGCCCCCACCCATGACTGCTACCCAAAACACATTGCACCGGACCCTTATGCTCCTTCCTGCGGGTAGTGGGCCTACGGGAAGGTGGGCCTACGACTTTTCTTCGGGCTGTGCCCGGCCGAGTCCCGCAGGCAAAGACTCGGCCACCAGGTGCTCGCCTGCGTGCCCCAACCCCAGGCCTGGCTCCAGGGTGGGGCCCCGGTGACGCCAGTCTGGGCGACGTAATGGTCCTTGATTTTATTTCCATAAGGGTCTTGAACCGCTCTTAGTCTGACCCGTCACCTAGAACCCGTTTGCCTTGGGAGACCCTACCAGGAGCACTAGGCCCCTGACAACATGGCTCCTAGGTTCATTCGGGTACTCAAACCCCTCCACCACAATAAGGTGGCGGTTCAAGGAGGGGCATCCATATTTAATAGATGGAAAAAGACTATCCTACAAAACCTACCCATATATGCATCAAAACACTTCTGGAATAAATAATTAATTTTTAATTGATGCCCAGTTTCATTTCTCTGCTTGGGATAATGAATAAAAGCATCAAGATTGATCTGCTTAACATATCCAACATCTAGTAGCTGTTATAATAAGCTCCACTGCTGTTAAAGCTTTCCATTAAATGTTGGAGCGTGGCTGTGGTGATTTGTGAACATTCAGCTACAAGAGCATTAGTGAGATCAGACAATGATGATGTGTGAGAAGATCTGGGGTTCAGTCAGTGTGCCAGTTCATCCCAATGATATTCACTGGGGTTGAGTCAGAGTCAGGGCTCTGTGCAGGACACTCCAGTTCTTCCACTCCAACCTTCACACACCATGTTCTTCATGAAGCTCTATGCTTTGTGCACAGGTGCATTGTCTTGGTGAAGCAGGGTTTTTGGGCCCTTTAGTTCCAGTGAAAAGGAAACTTTTGACCATATGGTGTATGATATATGGTGTCCAAAGTTGCACTATGATCAAGAAGCATTAACGGAGACAAATAGTCTGAGGGATGTAATACTGTCTGTCTCTGTATTTTGATACTAAAGTCCTAAATCTGGACCAAAATTAGTAAGGTATTAATGTCTAATGCATTAATGTACAATACTATAGTACTATAGAATACTAATACAGTACTATAGAATTGCTCTTTGACATATTCACCCAATAATTGTACAGTTAAGGTTAGCTTTCGTGATCCAAAGTATTAATGCATGCAATATTTGTAATGAATGGTCTAACTTATGCATTCACAAGAATCTGATTGAGTAAGAAGGAAGATGTTGAGCAATTCAGGGAAGTTAGCTCAGATTGCTCAATTAGCTTGTAGGATGTTTTACTGGTCTCTATATCCATAATGGCTATATTAGATGAAAGTAGTATTTTCTGAGTTTAACAGACAGCATGGGTTTCAACATAGCCTTCATACTGCATTGTATCATATTAGTAAGTATGTCAGTTAGGTCAGGTTTCATGTTTCTTGGAAAAGTTAAGGTTCACTCATTAATACAATACTATTATACTCCCTCCACCATCCTCCATTACTGGGAGGTTTAGGTGTTGGCATGCTGTGCCTTGTACTTACTAAACATAACGCGGACTCTTTATGCAGTGTGAAGCAGGTATGTAAACCATGAGATGGCAGCAGTGTGTTTTTTTTTTATAAAAGCTATGTCAGTTTCAGTTGGTAAGGTATTTTTGGTCACCAATTTGAGAGTTGCTTAGATCATGTGTTTTTCTTGAGCACAAATGACCACAGTTGACTGGTGGAGATGTAAAGTTTGGAAACTTCTTTTGTAACTCTATAGTCTTGTGAGCTTCAGAAAATAATTTTCTAAGGCCTTGAAATATCTCATGATTAGCACGTCATCACATTTCCCTTGTGAAAAGCATATAACATCAAATGATTTAAAAAGATGACTATGATGAGCTTGATATGGTTTTATTCATTAACTTTTTTCTCTGTATTTTTTTTTTTTATGAGATTTTATTTAGAATCATTTACAGAAAACAACAAAGGATCAAGGACCAAGGATCAGGAATCACATATTGCATACAATGATCTTTATACCTGTTTTTTTCCTAAAACAAATTATTATACGTGTAATGCATTAATTCACTCCTGAGCCTATCCTTGCAACACAGTGTGTGAGGAGGAAATAAAATCCTGGATAGGATGGCGATCCATCACACACTCACTCACATGAAGTACAGCCACAATGAAGCACAGCCCATCTACCTTCTGGCAGGTAGAACGAAACAGGTAGACACAATGACAACACAGAAATACAGGCAACATGGAAATATTTATCAAAAGTATTGGCACATGCCTCTAATAGTATTGGCATCCTATCTACCCCCTCGCCTCCAAAAGTATTGGCACCTTGTCTGTCCGATCAGGGACGAGTTTTGCCATGGCAAGCACCAATCACGTTTTCTTCAGAAAATGTACATGTCTAATTCAGGCTAATGACACCAGAAGTGAAAGAGTAGTCACTGACTAGCACTGTCAAGCATTTTATTGTATTTATTTGTTCCTTGGTATAGATATGTGCCATGAAATGGACTTTAAAAGGCAGGTAGTACACCTGAACCATCTTTTCTCAGTGTGTGGTGTCAGAAATATAAGAGATGGATTATATATAATATATATAATATAGATATATAATATAATATATTGTGTGTGTGTAAATAAATTACCACTAACTGATATCTCTTAAAACATCTTTATTTTCAGACTGCCTTGCAATAGTGACGTCCAAGTTAATGACTAAGCTAACAGTAAATGACGACATGAGCATGATTTGGTAAATGTTGGTGGAGGGTGGAGTGAGTGACCATTTTAAAGCAGCAGGAGAAAGCGGAAGGTTCTTTATCATTGTTTCCTGCTTCACAACAACTTTATAAAGCTTTAGGTAAGTGTTTACATTCCTGTGTTTTAGCCTGTAGGGACATACAGGGATATTTTAAAGGAGGCTTATTGTCTTACCGGGAATAATTTGTGCTCGGGGGAATCGTTCGTGAATGGCTGTTTTCCGTGAAGAAATAAAAGTTGTTTTTTTTTGGTATTATATTAGATTATGAAATGTTTTAACGAATTTGGCATTGCGGTTATTTAGGTGTGAACAGGAAGGATATGTTGTTTGTGTTGTATCGAGCAGTCACGGTATTTTTACCTCTTTACGTGCGTTTTTTTTTTTTTTTGTATTTTTATTAACAATGTTTTTATTTATGGTTATTTTTCAAAAAGTGACTAATTTGTATGATAAACTGGTTGTACGAGTAAAAGATGAAAGTTTCACTCGAATTTTGACCAGTGGTCTGTTAGTTATACAGTGAACCAGGGGATTTTTTCCGAAGGTCTACTAAACACAAAGATTGTTTTAAGATGGAGGAACTATAGACCTCCCTTTTAACCCTTAATATCACTATTAACAGTAAAACTAGTTGAATGATAAACATGGTCCGAATATAACATGGATTTCGTCTCAGATATTTTACGGACACCATATGATGACATGCCATATGTCATATGTGCGTTCACGTTAAAATGAAATAAACGCCCATCTGTTCATAACGCATGTTGAGGGAAAGAGTTAAATACACGTGTTCACTGAACTCCTATCCTATTTTTCATCTATTGCACTTGAATTAATGGGAAAGTAACCCCAGGTTATGAAGATAAGCAAGTCTTAAGAGCGGTCAAGCTGTACTCAGGGTCAGCTTATGATTTACAGTTTGTACAATGGCGATATTAATTCACTTCCAGATGAACCGATTCATTGAACCGAATCAGTCGTCACTCAAACGCGTTTGTGTATAGAATTATTCGGCTCAGTTTATTAGGCAAAGTTTTGGTTCTTGGAGCTTTATGGAAAGATTTTTAAAGAAAAAAGTTTTCTAAAACAACATCACTATCAAGTATGAGATATACTGTAGGGTGTGTTAGACGTCTGTTTACATTGGACAGACATGTTTCTTTCTCTAAACATAAATGTTCCACCTTTCCACTTTCAGGACCTGTTTCAGTTTGTTTCTAGATCAGAGGTCTTCCCATTAGTCATAATGTAAAGGTAATTATTTCTAAAAGACAAATGGGATTACTCATGAGGACTGAGTGATGCTTATTAAGCAGGACCGGGTGTAATGTAATGAATTTGTGCAAATTCCACTTTGTAGGTGCTTTGGATCCAAAGTGGCTTATAAGTGAAACAAAATCCAATCCAAACAGTTCAGGATTAAAGGTCTTGCTCAAATCCTTAACAGTGGCTCTCTGACATTTTTTTTGGTTTAAGATCGTAGTCTTCTTGTTATGAATACAGATCCTGAACTAAACAGCCAGCCACTGGACTATCTTTTGGTTGGTTAGGGCATTTGTAGGTACACAATAGTCAGCATTAAGATCCACTACATTGAAAATGTACAGATATCACACAGCTACCATGAAGACAGATTTGTAGTTTATATATCTTGTTTTTTTTTTTTGTTTTTTTTCAGAATCTAAATATAAGGCAGTATGGAGGGAGGAATGAAATGCGTGAAGTTCCTGCTTTTTTTCTTCAACTTTATCTTCTGGGTAAGTCTTCAGCACTTTCTTTTTATTTTCCAACTGATTCATACATTTATATGGCCTGATAATCCTTTCACACCCTTTTAGGAGTGTAACTGCTGTTAAAATGTTGACACAGTCAGTTCCATGAAAGTTTGTCACCACCCATTCGGGTTGGATGAATGCACTTCCTGTGACTTCATGTGATCTTTAACCCAGACGACTGAAATAATACTCTAGTTTGTCATCACTAATTTCTGGAAAAATACTCCAAAAACACTAACATTTCTATCTTAATTTAGTTCAGCAGTGGGATAGATGTGATTGAGGTAAAATGTTTTACAGACTTGTTGAAAGAAATCTCAACTTTTTTTCTCAAGGTTTTTTTTTTTTGTTGTCTTCATGAAATGTGAAGACATTTAGCAAGAGTCCACTTCTCTCTTCAATGTGTGTTGAAATAGCTGGCTAGATTCGTGCAATCAGACCTCACTTGTTATTAGAGTTGAGGGCTTTTTTTAAATTGCTGAGGAGGAACACAAATGGAAAATTTCCTTCAGTATCTGTTAATGATTTAGTGTTAGTAGTGTTACAACTATGATTACTGACACTATTACATGGCTCACATGTTTACATTTTGTAAGTACGTTGTGTGGCTTGGATTTAGGAATGAGTTTGATTACCTTCACCTTGTGTCTTTTTTCTCGATCAGCTTGTTCTGACTTTAGAAGGAAGTGCAGCTTAAATTACAGGCTAAACAATGCATCACAAGTTCCCAACAACAGCATGTGATGCCATTCAATGCAATTCAGTTATTTTTTTGTATAGCACTTTCAACAACAAACACTATCCCAAAGCAGCTTTACAGAAATATAGAACAGAAATGACAAAGTTTAAAATGACATTTATCCCTAATGAGCAAGCCTGAGGCAATGGTAGCAGGGGATAACTTTATCTGGGTGACACCAGAGAGTGTGGTTATAAATAGTGTCCTTTCTGTTTATAACTGTTTATAGTCAAGTGGGGTTGTGTACCCAGGAGCTTTCACTCAAATCAGGGTAATTTCTAAGTTCATAGATTTAACAGTAATTCCTTCGTAAAGCCATCAAATGTTCAATAATGGTGATGGAGACCCAATCACAAAACTGACCACTGCAATTGTCGTTCATAGATGCCGTCATAGTCTTCAAGCGGTTCTACTCAACGGCTATTAAACATGTAAACTGCACATTGTTCACATGTTTAAAGAAAAATAATAGTGATGTTTTGTTTATAATGCACTGATCAAGGGTGAAATTGACCGTCGGAAACTTGGAGAGAGTAAAAATGGCGATTTTCTAATTTGTAATTTTTTAATATAATTCCTAATGTTGGCATGTTGGACAGCAGAAACCTGAGTCACAGAAACGGAGAAAAAAATGTAAGAGACAATCATATTTTATCTTTTATATACACCATCCAGTTTCTTGCCCAAAGCATGCGAATGTACAGTAAATTGTCAGTTCAACATTCATTGAAATTGTAATTATATATATTAATATTATAATCCTTTAATTAAATCTGTAGTTTGTCTAAAATTTGTTTATAAGGTTATGTGCAGATGTAGCTAGCTTGTTGGCTTGGGAATTAGCTAGCGAGTCCATAGTGTAATCTTTCGTGAGCAGCGGTTCAGTGCTAATTAAATCAGTGAGTGAATTCACCTAAATCTGCTAAAGAAAGACAGACAGGCTTCTGTTGCATTGCTTAACGTTAATGGGTTAATGTTAATGCAGGTCAACTCACTTGAGATCTAAGTGAAACTTTAATCTCTTCCCCAAACACTGTCACAGTTTCTACACCAGTTTATTCCCTGATGCTACCCAGAATATCAGATTAGTACGCCAGGAAGATTTTTTAATGTATATAGTGCATAAGCACATGGTTTCAACCCCTAGAGATTTGTTCAAAGAAGGATAATGCTCGGAGTAATATAATGGCCGTTTGTGTGGGGACAAGTCAGCTGACTAAGACGTACCGGAAAAAAAACATAAGCTCCCCCACATGTGTAAAAAAAAAAAAAAAAAAAAAGGTACTGAATATTTTTTTCCCCGGCGCTCTACTGATCGTGAGTGTGATGTAACCTTGTGACTAAGTTTCCTGAGGTGTTCTAACAGCATCATGTGAGCGTGTCATGTGAGGATCAACATTTTTCCGCTGTCAGTAATCAGCAGTCTGGCAAGCAAAAAAAAAAAAAAAACGTGGAAAAATGGAAAACCCCACAGCTATGGAAGCTTAAGTGGAGACAAAGTAGAGTAAGCTGAATTCCAGGAGCTGTGACCTCCTGTCAGTAATTCAGCAATTAAATATTTACACTGGTGTTGCGCTGTGCAGCCATAAATGAGGATGTGAACTCAGAGAATGCAGACCACTGGCAGTACCCTGCGTTTGTTTTCCGTCTGCGTTCACACGTCAAGCTTAATGCAGAACTAATGATTAAATATTTTTTAAGTAGTAAGAAGTAAACCTATCATTTAGGCCACTTTGTAGGTAGACTGTTATACAGGTATCTTGGCTGCTGCTATTTGTCAGTCCCAGTATTAGAAAAGGAACTAAGTATAGGTCCACCACTGAATTTGGGTATTTGGTTTGGTGCATCAGAACAGCAGTAACTTTCACAAGGCAGTGTGTGTGTGTGTTTTTTTTCTCTGTGGTTGCCACCACCAGCATTTTAGCAGCTTTGTACTTTTCAGCATCTCTGTAACTAACAAACTGCATTTTGTTATTTGGTCTTGAAGAGAGAAAGTAGTTTGATGAGGGACTGTATATCACTGTTATCATGTAAGTTGATAACAGTCATTATTACATAAGTCAAAACAGGAAGGAACTTGTTTCACAAGTTGTCATTGTTGAGGAAGTAAAAAAAGAAATTCAACATTCATTTAAAAAAGCATGTTGTAAGATTGTTATAATTAAATAAAAAAAAAGATAAATGTTAAAAATAATTCAAATAAAGACATTTAAAAATAAATAATAATTATATTTATAAATATTTATTTATTTATGTATTTATTTATTTTAAGTTTTAAGTGAATAATTTTCCTAAACACTTAATAAAATGATCTTTAGACATGACACCCTAGTTTTAAAGGCAGTCAGCCATAACGAAAACCACTGACAGGTGAAGTGAATAACGTTGATTGTTATTTATCTCTCTAGAGTGCCACCTGTCCAGGGTTTGGATAAATTAGTGTAGCAGGTGAGCAGTCAGTTCTCAGAGTTGATGTGCTGGAAGCAGGAAAAATGGGCAAGGGTAAGGATCTGAGTGACTTTGACAAGAACCATATTGTGATGTCTAGTTGACTGGATCAGATCATCTACAAACAGCAGGTCTGTTAGGGGTGTTGCCCTGGTGTCTATTTAAAGTGGTCAGATGAAGGACAAAAGGTGAATCAGTGACAGGGTCGTGGAAGCCCAAGACTTAATAACGTGAGGAGTGTTGCCTGGCCCGTCTGGTCCGATCACACAGAAGGGCTACAGATCGCTGAGAAAGTGAATGCTGGCTGTGAAAGAAAGGAGTCAGAACACACAGTGTATCACAGCTCGCTGTGTTTGGGGTTGTGTAGCTGTAGGGCGGTCAGAGAGCCCATGCTGACTCCTGTACACCACTGAAAACACATACAATGGGCATGTCAGCAACAGAGCTGGACCCTGGAAGAAAGTGGCCTGGTCTGATGAAACACATTTTTCTTTTAGATCATGTGGACAGTGTGTGTGTCACTTACCTGGGGATGAGATGGCAACAGGATGCACTGTGGGAGGAAGGCAAGTGAGCAGAGGCAGTGTGATACTCTGGGCAATATTCTGCTGGGGAACCTTGGGTCCTGCATTCATGTGGATGTTACTATGATGCGTAACAACATTGTTGCAGACCAAGTACATGCTTTCATGGCAATAGTATTGGTGGTTAGCACGTTTGCCACGTTCTCCCCGTGCCTCAGGGGTTTCCTCTGGGTACTCCGGTTTCCTCCCCCGGTCCAAAGACATGCATTGTAGGTTGATTGGCATCTCTAAATTGTCTGTAGTGTGTGATTGTGTGTGTGTGTGTGTGTGTGCGTGTGCTCTGCAATGGGTTGGCACTCTGTCCAGGGTGTATCCTGCCTTGATGTCCAATGACGCACTGAGATAGGCACAGGCTCTCTGTGGCCTGAGAATAGATTGGATAAGCAGTAGACAATGAATGAATGAATCCCTACCTCACAACTTACAGGACATAAAGGATCTGTGGTGCCACAGCACACCGTTAGAGGTCTACACAACCTACACAATTATTAGGCAGGTGGTTTTAATATTATGGCTGATTGTAGAAATGTCACGCATTGTGTACTTCATACTAGTTTTATCTGGTAAATAAGGAACTGTGTCTAGTTTATTTACAGACTTTAGATGTGTGTATTTAGCTTTTACAACCTTCTCGCTGTGTTGTAAATGTGTGCGCCAAAGTGTCAGGTAGAGTTTTCCTGATTACCTTCTATATATTTACCTATAGTGTGTCATGGCTGTGGTGCCCTTCTCAAACACAACTCCTTTAGCAAATACAGGCATTAAGAAAGTTAGAGCAAAAAAATGTCAGCAGAGCAGCGCGAGCAACTCCTCCTTCAGTTCAGTGGAGCGTGTGATGTGTGTGAGTATGCAAGACCCATACACAAAAATCATACATGCATACAATTCACACACTCATATGACTGAGTGATGTGAGATCACGTGAGGGTGCAGTGTGTGTTCATTTGCACTGTGTTATCATTTGAAACAAATCATGTCATCAGATGAATAATATGTAGTCACTTTGAAAAGTTAAAAGTATATAATTGAATCAATGGAACAAATGTGTGACAAAATGAGAAGTGTCTAAAAGCACGTGGAAATTCTGTATGTAAAACATTATTTGTATGTTTTGTGGGACTTTTCTGTAAGGGGACGGTCGTGTGTTCATGAGGGCCTTGATTTCGTTTCAGATTTAAATAAACCTAAAGCACCAAGGTCATGGAAAGAACAACATGGTTCTGTTTACTAGTTACTTTAGATTATAATGTTAGTTTATAGCGTAATGCTTGGGGGCTGGTTATTAACAGGGTTGAAGTACTGAAATTCTTTAAGTAAACGTGAAATCTCAACATGAGTTAGACAAGAACTGTGTGTGAAAAGTGTCTTATAAAGTCTGTGAAATGTGCATGTGGTTGATTGACCACAGATATAAAAAATCTATAACTGGGTGACTGTAAGCGAGGAAGTAAGCGTGTTTTCTGGGGACTGTAGTCCATGGCGGCCATGTTTGTAGTTCACGATGCATGCTGAGAAGAGTCTGTGGATTGCCACAAATGACTTGATTGTTACTTTTTCACCACCACAACCATAGATATCTTTCCTCTGTTCCTCTTTTTTTCCTGTGTCTACTTTATTATGAGGATAAAACCAGCACAGGTTACTCACTCTTAAAGTCCCATCCAAAAGTATCGGAACAGCATTCTTTCCTTTTTTTTTTTTTTTTTTTTTTTTTTTTTTTTGCTGAAGACATGCGGGTTCGAGATCTAATGAATATGATACGACAGATCAGAATTTGCTAGGTGTGATGAACAACTTTTGTTTGAACCGAACATTTTTCAAGTGCTCATAAATATCGGAACATGACGTGAGACTGACCCTAGACTGCATGTTGAGGCTTTGTGTGTAGGAAATGGAAATCCATCTCTAGACAGAATTTTCTAATATGTTTCTCGGTGACATTTTCTGTCTAGCTATGTGGCCTGGCTCTCATCATAGTGGGCATTTTGGCACAGAACAACATATCCATGGTTAAGCAGGTGGCCAGTAATACAACCCCCATCGTGATCATCGTATTAGGAGCCGTGATCTTCTTCATCGCCTTCTTCGGATGCTGTGGAGCGTGGAAAGAGAACTACTGCATGGTCACTACGGTAAGGCAAGGAGTGCTCATCAGACCATCACACTATAATTCTCTAGAGAAACAGAAAACAGGGTAGCTTAGACGTATTTTTAAGTGAAGTTTGCCTTATTTTATTTGACTACTCGAATCTGAGCAACCAAAATATTTTTTCTATATGGAAACTAAATTATTATTATTATTATTATTATTATTATTATTAATATTATTATTATTATATTTGAATTTGTGAAAACTGTAAATACCCATTTGAATAGAAATGCTTTTTTTTTTGTATAAAACAAGTGAATGAATTTTAAGCATTTTAGAGACTTTAATTAAAAACAGTACAATGTCTTTTTTGCTACATGTTATTTTTTAGTGCTATGGACTGAATGTTTGTTGAAATCATCATCGTATAATGAAGAATTCAGTAGCCTTTCAAGATTTTTCTTGGAAATTTTAAAGATTTTTTTTTTTAAAGAAATATTTCTTTCAAATTAGGAAAGACTTACACAGTTAAAAAAAAATATATAGTTTTAACTATATATTAAGACTGTATATTTTTTTCCAGTGCAGATTTCCAGTGAACATAAGAAGTCATAAGTATCCCAAACTTAACAGGTCCAACTGGATACCTGTTTAGATTCCTTGCTTCATTGAACACATTGCTGATAATACAGTTAGATAATACTCTTAGAAACTTCTCTGTTTACATGACACAGTCATATTTAAAAATTCTCTCTCTCTCTCTCTCATATTTATTTATTTATTTATTTATTTAAAAAAATAAAACCTGGTTCTGATTCCTCTTTTCCCCTCAGTTTGTCGTCCTGCTCTCCCTCATCATCATCATCGAAATCGGAATAGCCATCGCCGCATATGTCTTGAGAACCAAGGTAAGATTTTACACTCTATAGTCCCGGTGGTTTGTAGATGTCCATTTCATCAAATAACGGAAAAAAATGTATTGTGTCTCGTCTTTTTATGCAGCTGACCGATGTGGTGGAAGACAGCCTGAAGGAAACGTTCAAAAACTACACAAATCCGGAGATTCGGAAAGAAGTGGACAACATGCAGACAGAGGTTTGTCTCGCACATGGACATTATTAACACACATCATTCGTGAGCTTTGATTAGCATCCGGAATTCTCGAACCCGTTTTAACTCGTTGAAGGTGTTCCTTAGTATGATGTAACAGCAGGTGTGTCCACGAGTCAAGTAACAGGTTTATATTAATGCACTCGTTCGTTTCTATAGTAACAGCATATACAGGGATTGTAATTACTGGTGTGAATTTTATTTATTTATTTTTTTGGAGGGGACATTTATGTAACCATCTGCGCTAAAGCTGTAACTTTCATTTCCACCAGCGGAAGTGTTCAGGAGAGAAGGCTTCGAATTCTAAGGTTTCTCAGTCACTTGACAATCTGCACGTTTTCCGTGTTAATAACCTAAGGAAAGGACTTATTGGAAGTAAAAACAGTAGCAAAATTGCCTGTGGACATCAAATGTAACTGAGTATAGCTGCATGCAGCGACTGGTGGGTCCAAGCACCACTAGTGCAGACACACTGGACCAATTAGTGTGGTTTCAGTAAATACAAAACATAGTAAAAAGTCATCTAAAAGTTGACACTGTGGTGTAAAAGGTGTAATTGTGTGTTACTTGAGTCAATATGGGCATGCGGGTGCTATTACATCATGTTACATGTGAACTCTGAGCTACAATGGAATTATGCCTCAATTCAATTTTATTTGTACAGCACTTTAAACAATGGACGTTGTCTGAAAGCAGCTTAACAGAACATATTAAATATAGTACAAAAGTATTCAAGATTAATATGAGACGTATAGTTAAAATTATTTGTATTAATCCCTAATTGCCTAATCCCTCCATTCGTTTTTGTGTGGAATGATGTATAGATTGATTGCATCGCCATAGCAACACAATTTGAGCTATGAAATACCCACAAAAAACAACATGCTAGGCGGAGTTGATGGATGCGATTGAAAAATTTGCCTACCAAAGTTCCTACATGTAGATGCCCAGTTCTGTGTTTTGGAGCATGTTTGGCAACCAGGAAAAGCTTGGTGCACTTAGTGCTTGGACTCTAACTATAAACAGATAAAAGCATGACGTGTCACTTCCATTTTTAATACCATTGTAAGGGAAACAAAACAGTTCAGGACATGCAGTTATTGGAAAATAATCAACATCCCAGTAAATCTGCTTCGGACCTGTTGTTGATTATCTTCCCATAATGCCACACTCGTAAGGGTGTTTATTTCTGAACTAATTTGTCATTCAGCTTCATTTTATCCTGTGTCTGTGAGTGTAGCTGAAATGCTGTGGAGTAGTGAACTCTAGCGACTGGGTGAACTTCAAGGCCGACAAAAACTCTGTCCCGGACTCGTGCTGCAAGAACGTCACGACGAACTGTGGAAACGGAGCCATGAAAAATAGCAGCATAATCTACATCGAGGTAAGAGCAGAAGAAGCCCTGCGTTACCGAGAGCCATTTTTAGACCAAAACAAAAAGTTTTAAAAAGATTAACCAACATTTTTGGTCTTTTGCCACCTGAATGTGTAATAACGAGGACACTGGCTTGTTGCACTGTAGGGTTGTGGGCCTGCTCTGGAGAAATTCCTCAAGCAGAACATTCTCTGGATTGGAGTAGCAGCTCTCGTCATTGCCTTCATTGAGGTAAGACATGCGTTTTTTTTTTCTGTTTTTTTTTTTCTTTTTCACTGCCATCCAAACTATTCCTTTACCTCTCCTCATTTCTCTCCTATTCATTTGTGCCACTTTAGATCTTGGGTGTTGTGTTCGCCTGTACGCTGATGAGCGGGATCCGCAAAGGCTACGAGGTCATGTGATCCCGTCGTCAAACTTCAAAGGAATCACGTTTTACACTTCAGTTAAACACTTCAGATTTGTAAATGTCTTCCTGCAGAATCTAGCCAGTAAAAAATGTACCTATATGCAGATAAAGATTGAAATCTTAATCGTAGATGGTGAGGAAAAGCTGGATTACTGTCTGTCTTTGTCTTATTAAGTCTCATATATTTGTACTTTAGTCACTTCCTCATAGACTTCTTTTAGATGAACATTATACTTTTATACCCTCACGTCTCATGTATTTTATTATCCACTTTTTAAAGATGAAATGCTGTACGGATTTTGGAATGACCAACAAATAAACCATTAAAGTTTCCACCCAAAATACTGCTGTCATGTTTTGGCCTCGATTTACAGACAATTTCACACACACAGATGATTTGGAAGCAGTTTCAATATAATTTCACTAATAAGTTAAGCGTTGGAAATCGTTTCTAGAGATCTGTATTTTTTCCACACATTACATTATTGTCTTATATTATTCCAAAAGTTAAGTTTTGTTTGTCACAAGAATTCAATGTTAAAGCATTTGTGTGAATAAATAAATAAACAACCCATTGGTCTATGCAATAGTAGTTCAGGCCCTGACTAGGAAGCCGAACGAAACCTGTGACTGGTCAGACAAATAATGCTTTCTTCTAGTACATTCACACCTCCTCTATTAGTTTCTCTGCACTTCCTGCATAATCGGATAAACACCTGAATCAGGTAAAGAATAAAACGCTCTGCGGAATGCTGTTACGTGAAAATAATCAACATTAAAGCTGATGGCTGATTGGAGCTGATTATTGTGATTAATTAAGAAAATGTCTACTACTTCGTATTTTTTATTATGAATGTGGAGTAGGTGGGGCTTCCAAAATACCCTCGGAATAATTCGTTATTTTCCACACACACCCTTT
This sequence comes from Hemibagrus guttatus, assembly GCA_033459395.1. NCBI lineage: Eukaryota > Metazoa > Chordata > Actinopteri > Siluriformes > Bagridae > Hemibagrus > Hemibagrus guttatus. Next base: position 19,713,587 of record JAUCMX010000017.1, read on the forward strand.
CCAACCTGTATACTTAAATTCTATTTTTATTGTACTTTTTATTCTATTTTTCGAACATAGATTTTGCTCCATTTCACATGTCCTACTGTGCATAGGTGTGTATGTGACAAATAATTACTAAATAAAACGAGTGTGTTAATAGAAATCAATTATTTAGTTGCTAAAAATGAATAAACACCTGACTAAACAGAAATATCGAACAAATTAAAAGTGCTGTGGTGTAAAAAAAAAAAAAAAATCTAATATGAATCACTGATATAAGTCTAAAGAAACTCGTAGTCTAAAGAAAAGTGTCATGGTAATAATTTATTGACGACAAAAAATAAAAGAAAAGAAAAAGCATAATAAGTAAGCAAGCAAAGATTGCTAATGTTAGTGCTGCTCTGCTTGTGTTTTCAGTGTTTTTTCCTGCTCCAAAACATGTGTTTGAACCTTATAAAGACTTACTTATGTGCTCGGGTTTTCTGTGTGTGTGTTGAGCAGGAGAAAGGAAGGAAGTGAACACATGCAAGCAACAAGAAAACACACGCGCACACACATGCAGTGTTTTATATGTGAAATAAAAAACTTTATATAGCAGTGGTCATTGGTGATGTTATAATAACATCAAGGCACATTTACAGAGGTTTATCAGTGACCGCAGGCCAAATTGAGAGAAAATAATCTGTTGTGTTGTGCTTACATTTGATGTTGCAATACAGCAGAATAGTTTCTGGAGGCAAAAATAAACGTAATCAACTGTGACTAAACTTTGTATATTTATCAGCTTTTAACTGGCAGAGGCTACGGTCTGTGCTTATGGTTAAAATGAACAGTAGTACATTAACAAGTCATTGTAAATGGACATGAAGTACATATCATAGAAGACTTCTGTCTTATAAAGGGCTCAGATTATTACGCCGACTTAAGAAAACTGGCTTCAATGCCACTTCATTACAAATGTACTGCATGATGTTGCTTCATAATAATTAGTTATAGACTTGATGTTTTATTGATTATGTTTTTGGCTGGTAGTTTTTTTTTTGACAAAACTGGCAACCCTGAATACTGTTCTAAAGTACAATTCCATCAGGTTTCGGAGTATAGACTGTATGTATTGTGCAGTACAGGGCAAATAAACAAAAAGGCAGAAAAGCACAAGACAAACTTCCAAACCACACGATCTGTTTAGCACAGAAGTGCAACACTCATTGTTAACCCATCTGTATGCATCCGTTCTTAGAGACATGTTTATAATCATTTTATAATATAATCATGAGACGTTTTAGTGTTTCTGAGGTTTAAAGTTGTGTGTAAATGTGGAATGGATCCAATCGTTCCATTTACAGGCGTCTGATAGGACACGACGTATTGTTTTCACTGCTTTCATCACGATTCCCACCCATCTTTTTAATCAGTTCGCTCAAGTAAACAAGAAAATAAGTAGGAGATTACCATCATTCCCTCTCAAAGTCACTCAACACTGTCATTGTGGAGCTGTGCTGTATGATCCTGATACTGGTCTGGTATGTCTCTGATAACAGCAGTGGTTCATTCCCTCTGTTTTTTCCCCTCCCTGTCTTAAGTTTTTTATACTTTACTTCTGATCCTTTGATGGGAAGATTGCAGGGTTTGATCAGCTGCGTGGAGGGTTTGGGTAGTTCACCGTCAGCAGCATCATACCGTGCAAATACAGCGAGGTCTCGGATTCTGCAGAGAGGGAATTAAGGGAGGAAGAAAGGTGATGAAATGGGGCAAGAAGGCAAGGATGACTGCTTCACTCTGTTACAAACAGTGTAACTACAGCTTGTGTGTGTGGCTGGGGGGGATGCAAGTGTGTTGCATTGGAAAATGATGCAATCTGACATTGCAATGGGTGCATGTTGCATCAGCAGGGGTCTTCTACTTCCTGTGACAAAACCAAGCGTATTAGTGCAAATTCAAGAACACATCTTAATCTTTCACTAGATGGCTGGTTCTGCTGGGGGGAAATAAGTTAAATTACAAAGTCACAAGCACAAAAGTCATAATCTAAAACAATTCAATTCTATTTGTATTGCACTTTAATACAACGGACATTGATACAAAGCAGCTTCACGGGAGTATAAAAATTCAGAGTATAAAAATGATTACATTTTACAGTGGCTGAGAAGTGCAAGACAAACTCAAACAAAATCAAAAAACAAAATAACTATACCTATAATAAATAAATAAATAGGTGAGATCCAGCTATCCATCCATCCGCCTCTCTATCTGCTTATCCATCCATCCATCCGCCTCTCTATCTGCCTGTCCATCCATCCATCCATCCGCCTATCTATCCGCCCATCCGCCCAATACATCCATCCGCCCAATCCATCCACCTCTCTATCTGCCTGTCCATCCATCCATCTGTCTATCTATCTGCACATCCATCCATCCATCTGCCTATCTATTTGCCCATCCATCCATCCATCTATCTATCTGCACATCCATCCAGAACCCATCCATCCGCCCATCCATCCAGAACCCATCCATCCGCCCATCCATCCGCCCATCCATCCAGAACCCATCCATCCGCACGATCCATCCAGAACCCATCCAGAACCCATCCATCCGCCCGATCCATCCATCCGTCCGTCCCATCCATCCATCCATCCCATCCATCCATCCATCCGCCCGATCCATCCATCCATCCATCCGCCCGATCCATCCATCCATCCATCCACCGAATCCATCCATCCATCCAGAACCCACCCTATCTATTTTCTTATCCATCCATCCGGCCTATCTATTTGCACATCCATCCATCCATCCGTCCATCCATCTATCCATCTGCCTGTCTGCCCATTCATCTATCTGCCCATCCTTCCATCCATTTGCCCATCCATCCACCTATCTATCTGCACATCCATCCATCCATCTGCCTATCTATTTGTCCATCCATCCGCCCATCCATCTGCCCATCCATCCAGAACCCAGGGGACTCGTGGTATAAGGTGGGGGATATCCTGGACGGGGTACCAACCAGTTAAAAACACACACACACAGACAAACTTACACAAATACCAAAGATAATTCAGAAAGGCCAATCAGCCTACAGAAAGGCCAGTCAGAAAGGCCAACCAGCCTACATTTCTTTGGACTCTGGTGGAGGAAACTGGTGGAAACCCCCTAAGCACGGAGAGAACAACAACACCACACACAGCATGGAAGTGGGACTCAAACCCTCAACTGTGTACAGATTACTACGTAATAACCACTAAGCCTAATACTGAAACCCCCCTTTCTCTATAAATAAACTTTAGCAGTCTTTTGTTTTCGAGTTCATTCTTTGGGACGACAGGGGGACGTAGAGGAATTTCCAGATTGCTCATGTATATACTCTAAGTCTGTCAGTTTTGTATGTGAGGGGGAAAAAGGTGTAATGAGTTGTCATTTACAGATACCAACACTGCTAACACAAAAATCCTAGCAGGTACAAAGAGAAAAAACCCGGAATGTATCAGCTGAGTTAAAAAAAAATTACATTATGGAGCTGTTATAAAGTGAACATATTGTCTCTTCAGTCTGATCCATGTCCATATTATACTGACTATAATAATAACAACAGAGGAATAATAAATAATATAATAATGATGTAAACTTTGAAATGAAAAACCCTTGCTCGATATGTACAGAAGTGACAGCTCAGGGTGCACTTTGCTAACACATGTATAACTGAAGGGTTTATCCACACAGCAATGGAAACTACACCTACACAGTGGTGCAAAGAGAAAGTAAACAGCTCCTTCACATCCTGCTTTCTTTCCTCTTCAGTGGACTGGCTTGGCTTTATGGCTGTAACAACCAGTCATAAAGCAAACAGTAAAAACAGCAGAAAAAAATGATTGGTGTTCCTCTGCCTACTCTCCATGCCAGGAACTAGGAGACAGGAAGAAAAAAATCACTACAGTCCCCTCACAGCCTGGACACAACCTTTTTCAACTCCTCCCATCTGGCAGGTGCTACAGAACGTTCTCTCTTTTCTCTCTCTGTCGAGCTATACGTCCCACTCCTGAGCTCTCAGTGTTCTGAGTTTCCATTGTGACGGCTTCTTCTTTCTGGACCTGCCTGATCCGTCCAGATCTCATCTTATCTTAATTTATTTTATATCTGTATTTTTGAGGGTCACCAAAATCATACTTACATTTCTGGCCTTTGGCAGACCCTCTTGTCCGGAGCGACCCACAAAAGTGCTTTGAAGTCTCTATCAATGAATACATTACATGAATAACTTCCTAGTTGAAGTGTTTCAGGAAGAGGTAGGTCTTCATTTGTCGTTTGAAGATGGCCAGTGACTCAGCTGTTTGGACATTTAGGGGAAGTTCATCCCACCACCTCGGTGCCAGAACAGAGAAGAGTCTAGATATATAGCTACCTCTTACCCTGAGAGATGGTGGGACCAGTTGAGCAGTGCTAGTATATCTGAGGGAGTGAGATGCAGTGTGAGCAGCGTCAGTTTTGAATCTGATGTAGCTACCAGAAGCCAGTGGAGGAGCGCAGCAGTGGGGTGATGTGTGAGAACTTCAGGCAGGTTGAAAACAAGTCATGCAGCTGCATTTTGGATCAATTGCAGAGGACGGATTGCATTCAGAGGTAGACCTGCCGCTTTAGAAGTGACAAGAGACTGAACAATCACCTGAGCAGCCTGTGTGGATAAAAATGCCCGAATTCTTCTGAGGTTGTACAGAAAAAAGACAACATGAGCGTGTGACATTAGCAACATGAGAGGAAAAGGACAGTTGATTGTCCATGGTTACCCCCAAGGTTGCAAGCAGTGGCTGAAGGGAGATACTGGCATATTTGTCCAATAAACCTGATTCTGAAGCTGATAAAAAGGCTATGGCTAAACCGTAAATGTTGACATCTCTGCGCTTCAAATATGTAATTACTCTTTCTCAGAATATTTCACGGTGTGGTATATTTCTGTTGGTGCATATATCTCACCTTTAAGGTGCAATGAGAACTGCAGCCACTGTGACATCCAGTCTCGGCACTGTGCTGGACTCAGATGCTCCACGTTCAGCCCTCTCACATAACATGCCTGTAAACAGAGATCACGTGATCCAAACACTTGAGTAAGCGGTGCATGAAGTTAGGGAATAAAACACTTGTGCATTTACAGGAAATAACAAGGTGATGTGGTCTGATGCAAAGCAACATTATTGTGACCGCATTGAAGTGTTTTATTCTACTTACAGCACATCAATTTGTTAAAAATGACAATTCTTTTTTCTTTTTGTTAAAGAACGCCATGATACTTTTTAACTGTTTAGAGTTACTTTTAATTCATAGAATGCCACTGAAACAAGTTCTTGTTCTCGCTTATGCTAGTATACAGCAGCTTTAAGCAGTAGTTCTTTCGCCATACTCTCTTTTGAAATAATAATAATGATAAACATGTAAATAAATAAATAAATAAATGAACACCTCTGTTCTGAAGACTTGTTGGGAAAGTTATAAAAAAAAGCTTACAGCTTTACATTTAACTGTTATAGTGTTGACGGAGACTTCCAAAATGCTAAATAAATAAAATATCCATGCAGAAAAAGTCATCATACCGACAATTACACACATTTTCTAATCTGCTCGTGGGCAGTTTCACCATACGAGCCCCCGTAAATCAGCTGGTGTTATAGACTCGATAATGTATTACAATAAATGCATTAATATAAACCTATAACACCTCCTGACCAATCAAAACCCAGAACCCTTCATCCATCATAAGCTTAACAGTTAGAAATGAACGATGGATATGTAATCAAGTCTCTCTCTCACCTCTTTGAGCTCCACATCAGAGAGCTGATGGAGGCCCAGGTTGATAATGGCACGATCCAGGTGCATGAGCTCTAGGGCGTGGCTATTCAAACGTTGGCTCATCCAGAAAGCCGGGAGGCGGGGCGTTAAGAAGAGCAATGTGCAGAGGTGTTTCTGGAAATAATTATCAACAAGCACATTTCAGCTGTAGCGAGCAGGTTAAACTTTGATAGTGGCTGAAGATGTGATGTCACTATTGCTATGGTTGCAGGGACAAGTCACATGAGAGAGTTTTATCAAAGTCACACAACTAATGTCAAAGATCTTAGTCTTAGATTCGTACTGAATCTACAAGGATAATACATGCAACAATATAGCTTTAGTTTGCCATTGTGTACATCCAGCATTTAGCATTGATTCTAATAATAAGAAAAATATTTTCATTTTATTTTTCACTAAATTTACATCAATGTGAAAGTAAAATCTTACTCAATAAAAGGTAGAAGTATTCAGTCACAAAATATACTGAAGTGAAAGTATAAAAATCTAAAAGTGAATGTTGAACTGATGCCATGTCATGACTTTTTCATGCAAAATGTCACTTTAACTTCTAATCTAAATCTGTTCTGTTTGAAAACACCCATTAGTCATTCAGTGTAAGGTTGCTGGTGACGTGCTGTCTGTCCCATGACCATCACATGACATGACATCATGGACCTCTAAGGCTATAGAAGTTTTGTGATGAATTCATCAGAAGTCAAATATCATGTAAATAACCAATATTAGAATATATATAAATAAAATACAGGTGAGCACAGTGGCTTAGTGGTTAGCACGTTTGCCTCACACCTCCAGGGTTGGGGGTTCGATTCCCGCCTCCGCCGTGTGTGTGTGGAGTTTGCATGTTCTCCCCATTCCTCGGGGGTTTCCTCCTCCGGTCCATTGTAGGTTGATTGGCATCTCTAAATTGTCCGTAGTGTGTGTGCCCTGTGATGGGTTGGCACTCTGTCCAGGTTGTATCCTGTCTTGATGCCCAATGATGCCTGAGATAGGCACAGGCTCCCCGTGACCCGAGTATAGTTTGGATAAGCGGTAGACAATGAATGAATGAATCAAATACAGAATTTTACTTGCTGTATTATGTCTAGTTAGTTATGTTATGTGCATTAAAAACTGCACAACAGTTTTATAACACTTTATAACAATACTATAGTCATATTTATTTCACCATATCAGTCATTGCATTCATATGCTATGTTTTCTTTTTTTATCTGATCATATTCTATTTAAATTTATATTGCCTATTTGTTTGGAATATATATGGATGGATAGATGGATGAATAGATGGGCAGAAGGATGGATGGATGGGCAGGAGGATGGATGGATGAATGGATGGATGGGTGGACGGATGGATAGATGGGCAGAAGGATAGATGGATGGATGGATGGATGGGCAGATCTTTGTGTAGGAATCTTGATCATTCTCTTTTACATTTGATTTGAAAATGTACTGTATTTCATTTGACTGATATGAGGCATTGGTGGCTCAGTGGTAGGTTGCTCGCCTATCATGCGGAAGGCCTGGGTTCGATTCCCAGCCAATGCCTCAACCCCAGCCACTGGATGCAGTGCCGGTCCCAAGCCCGGAAAAATGGGAGGGTTGCGGCAGGAAGGGCATCTGGCGTAAAACCTGTGCCAAGTTGTTGTGCGGACCAGTTGGTCCGCTGTGGCGACCCCGGACAGGGAGCAGCCGAAAGCAACTTCTTCTATTTCATTTGACTGATATACAAAATCCAGGCATTAGCTGCATGACACAGGAAGAGACATGTACACCACACACTGCATCCACAAAGCAAACAGCATTGTGGATGACCCCACACACCCATCACACACACTCTTCACTCTCCTGCCGTCTGGAAAGAGGTACCGAAGCATTCGGGCAATCACAACCAGACTATGTAACAGTTTCTTTCCACAAGCCATCAAGGCTTCTTAACACCCAGAACTGAACTACCAGCTCTCTCTCTCTTACACACACACACACACCTGTATGAGCAGACTCTCAAAATAATGTATCTCCTATTTGCACTATTTTTAACTGCTGCCATCACATTTTGCACACTACAAATGGTCATGCTGCTATGCATTACATACAAATATGTAATGCACATCACATTCTGTCAACACTGCACATGTTTTGTGTCCTGGCTTGTGTCCTTTTTGTACTTTGTCTTTGCACTGTCTTGTCCTTGCACTGTTTGCACACTTTGCACTTTATGTAGCTAGAACAAACTTCTGTCCTAGCTCTGTGTTGTTTCGGTTTTTGTAATTATATGTTGTGTGTTGTTTTAATGTAGCACCAGGGTCCTGGAGAAACGTTGTCTCATTTCACTATGTACTGCGTCAGCTATATGTGCTTGGAATGATAATAAAAGCTTCTTGACTTGACTTGACTTGAGATCTCTGAGATTTCTCACTTATAAAGTGTAAATAATAATGTAAGGAATATAAAGGTATTTTTTTCTTCAAGGACACATAATTAAGTAGGAGTATAAGTAACAGCTTATCTTATTCCTGAAAATGTGTAAGAAAAACTCCTCTGTTCTGAAGACTTGTTGAAATCTTACAGCTTTTCTGACTGTAACAAAGCACTGATATTGGAGACTCATTCATAAATGCTATAAAAATAAATATAGAAAAAGGCAGAAAAAGGCATCACACCTAACAACACATGCTTTTTTAATAATTACTCAAGTATTTTCCACTAACCATCTGATCTGCACCCATCCTTCTGATTCCCAGTGGAGGGCCTGAGAATAAAGTTCTCACTGCGTGAAGATCAGACACAACAGGGTGAGCACCACTCTGGACCTGGGGCAACAGGGGCAAATATTAATATTTACTAGTTTTTCCACACAGACATTTAAATGTATTATGCTGCACACAGGGACTCACTTTACTGCATAGTTCTGTAAGTCGGATCTTCAGTTGTTCATGTGCGAGGTGCGATGCTGTCATCTTCAATCCGCCGAGCAGTGGCTGGTGATGCTGAGCTCTCTGTGCGTGATACACAGCCTGGAACTCCAGCAGCTGCTGCGGCGTCCAGAAATGGCGAATCAGAAGCTGGCGTGGATAAAGGTACCTGGGAAGAGAGGAGTAGAATGAGTGCAGACGGACAGGAAGGTATTACACGGTAATGGAAAAATCGAAATAGAAGACTGAGGAAAGTAGAAGAGGAATAAAACACCACAGGACATACTGTTATTGAAAAAAATCATTGTCTTTGGTGTGCTGTGATCATTTTCTTCTTTACTAGAAACTGCTAGTTTCATAGCTATCACACATCTTCAATCGGTTTAAACACATGAATGATTTTCTGGCCACCAGTCTGATATAAAATGAGTCAGGACTCTGTTGACTTTCAGTGTTCTAGACGTGTGTTTCTCCCTCTGTTGGATAACCTTACACAGAATTTTAGTGGTTGAAGATAAACAAAGATCTTTATCTGCTTATGAACAAGCACATGAGGCATCTCAGAGAGCAGAAATGGGTTTAAAATCATAATTTCTTTAAAGATTGGAAACATCTGTGTGAAAAAAATAAACGTTTTTGTTTTTTCGAGGCTTTCTATGAATACATCACCCCTAGTAGGCTAGGGAAAAACAGAAATACTTATGAAACACTACAAATTCTTGAATCCCTGAGTGTCTACTTTCATTTGAGCTTCATATTATCCACCACTGTGGAGTCAGACATGATAGAACAGGCACAAATTCCATTCTTTTTGCTTTTGGAAAACTAAGTACAATGCTTGATGTGGAAATAGTTTTAAATAGGTTTGCAAAAGCATTTTCATTTTGAGAGTTTAAACATGAACTGTATTGAAAAACTGAATTTGCATTTTAATTTTGACATATCCTCTCCACCCTGTTGTTCATGGAAATGCAGTGTAAATACAGGTTTTGCAGCAGAATTTGATTTAGATCTCAAATGATGTGCACACACACATAGGCAAATGCAATTCAAATCCACGTTGGATTCAATGAGCGTTTTCTAATTAGCATTTGAATCAAATCTGCAATATACTGCTAGACAAAGAGGTAAATATGTGTGGAAATGTGAAAGCATATGACCTTCGGTGTACTTATGACCCTTCTGTAACAGTATAATGTAAATTCAGTCAATACTCACATTAAAACAAACACTAGGTAGTTGGCAAACGGAGGAATGGAGATGATCACCAGAGGAATAGCTTTGATCATATCTCTGTGGAACTGAAAGAACGAGTACGACTGTATTATATATTTATATAAATTTACATTAACCTTGTACCTAGGACACGTCATCAAATACAGGTTTAAAATACTGCCTTTTAGCGCAAACACAATTAATTAGCAATGAATTCTTAATTTTGAACCTATAAAAAAACCAAGCAAGTTTTTATGAACTATATGTACTCAAAGTTACGTTTTCAAAACTAAACATGGCAATGAACACACCATTTAATCAGACGTCTGCCTGACTTCATATGCAGATTTCTTTGTAAGATTTAAAGCACGTAATTATACGAGAAGGATCTGTTTTTCCTTATATATGTTTCCAAGACAAAATACATTATTTAGCTGATGTTCAGACGTAGTGACTAAACGGTACCTTTTTCCTCTAGATTTTTAGTTCCATATAGCTATAAATGAATAAATACTCAATAATTCACTTCTTCTTGCAAGTTTTGAAAAGCAAGGAACTTTCTTTAGAAAGAGTTAAGCAGAAAATGTAGGTAATGTTTATGCAGATTTAACTTACGTTTAAATTGCGTTGACAGCACTATGTCGCCCCCTAGCGTTCATCCGCTGTGCTGCACGTCAATACTTACAAACTCTAAGACTAAATTTTTGCCCCTTTGGGTAAAAAATGCACTTTAATGTTCCTGCCCCCCTATTTTGGGGGCGGCACTGCATCCAGTGGCGACAGCTTGGGTTCGCTTGGGAAAACCGACTGAGCCCCAATAAATTACAAACTCTAAGACTATTCTAATAAAATAAACTTTAATGTTAAATGTCCTTTTAGACGGCACTGTAACAAGTTTCAGATAACAACACTGTTAGCTGAAAATTCCGACTGTTTGCAAATATTAAAAAATCCCAAGACTATTACATATAACCAGTATTTTATTAAAACAATTTTACAAAACCCTTCTGATCATTATTCAAAACATCTGTACTACTACTATTTGTTTATATGATCAATTAAAAAACACACCCTAACACGCTCCTGATCTCACCTGTCTGAGCTTCTCCATTTCACGGTAAGGCAGCTTCTGGGGATCGATGCTGTTTCTGATCATCCGAATTCTGATCCTATGAACTTCTCGGGCATCCTCGAAGAAGAGTCGAAATCCTTCAAGGACATACAGAGAAACTCTAAATACATGTCCCCAAGTGTAGTGTTAGTATTTTAACAAACAGGCACAACCCTGATTTTTCAGAAGAGCTAAATGGAACACATTTGAAGCTCACCTCGCATAAATGTGGAATAGAGGATGAAAAATCTAGGGAAACGCCGCTGAAGAAATCTCTCGTACTTTTCGTTTGCCCATTTCAACCTTGCTGCGATGCTTTGGCCAAGTCCGTACCTCGCCTGAGAAGGCGAATACTGCCTTACTAAACATAATCTGTAGAGATGAAGATGAGAAAGTCGATAAACACACCAGTTTTTATGCTATATTGCATGATCTTGGGTTCAGGTATCTGTCTGCGTGGGATTTCTTTTTACCTCATGGTCTGCATTTGGGTTCTCTGATTTTCTGCCACCTTCCAAAAACATGGAGGTGGCATGGAGACTTTAAAATTACCTCTAGGTGTGTGCTTGTGTGTATGTGCATGCATGTTGCCCTGCAATGGATTCGAGTGTATTCCCAGCTCATATGCAGCGTTCCCAGGATAGTTTCTCTCTATCTACATCTATCAATATTAAACAGTTACTGAGGATGAATGAATGATTTTCTGACTATTAAAGAACAGATTACGGTTCTTGTTGGACTGCATGTCTCTCACAATTCATTTATTAGAAGGGTTTTATGTATCTAGAGATGAAAAGCAAACTACAGCCCTAACATTACCAACTAATATCCAAAAGCCCTTAGGAACCTTAAATAACAAAAACCATAATACGTTTTGCATGGATGAAATAATAAAACTTTCATTCCAAGACCATAGTAGGGGCATTATAATATCAGCTGTTAGTAGAGAGTGAAAGAGACTAAATAAATAAGTTGGATCTATATGTTAAGTGACCTTTCTGCTGGCTCTGTCTCCTGTTTCTGACAGCCTCTGGCCTGTAAATACAGTCAGTTGCATGCAGCATGACTTTAACAGCATAGACAGCATGTGCATGATTACTGATAAATGAAACAAAGTGTTACCTGAGATGTGTGGCGGCTAATTTAGGCCTACAGAGCCCCGCGGTGAGCCCTATGTACCGTATCCCGCACAGAAAAGTCACAGAAGCACCGCCGCACATCCGCATATAGGACGGCGCCATTTTGCGAAAAACCGCTGTCAACTCGGAGTGGGCGTGGTACCAAGTGTGGGCGGGGCCAAAGTGCCTGTACATGAAGCACGATTGTATTATTATTATTATTATTATTATTATTATTATTATTATTATTGTTGTTGTTGTTGTTGTTGTTATATAAAATAATATAAAATCTTATTTTAAGCCTGGTTAATGCTTTCTTTTTTGAAAGTATTATAGAAATATACCATAATTAAGAATAAAAAAGAAGAGGTAAAGAAGCGAGTGCAGGCAGGTTGGAATGGGTGGAGAAAGGTGTGGGGAGTTCTGTGTGATAGGAAAATATCAGCGAGAATCAAGGGGAAGGTGTACAGGACAGTGGTGAGACCGGCCATGCTGTATGGTTTAGAGACAGTGTCACTGAGGAAGAGACAGGAGTCAGAGATAGAGGTAGCAGAGCTGAAGATGTTGAGGTTCTCTTTGGGAGTGACAAGGTTGGACAGGATTAGGAACGAGTACATCAGAGGGACAGCTCATGTTGGATGTTTGGGGGACAAAGTTAGGGAGGCCAGATTAAGATGGTTTGGACATGTTCAGAGGAGGGAGAGTGAGTATATTGGTAGGAGAATGTTGGACAAGGAGCTGCCAGGCAGGAGGCAAAGAGGAAGGACTAAGAGGAGGTATATGGATGGAATTAATGAGGATATGAAGCTAGTGGGTGCAAGGGTTGAGGATGCAGAAGATAGGGATAGGTGGAGAGAGATGATTCGCTGTGGCGACCCCTGAAGGGAAAAGCCGGAAGTAGAAGTGGAAGATCATAATTAAGAATTCATAATTTTTTTTTTTAATTAAATTGCACCAATAACCTTAAATAAAATGCAGTATTTAAAAGGTAACAGCCATTTCGGTTTATGCAGCTGTAATGTGATATGTTTGTGTTTTGTAAAAAGAAAAAAAATGAAAAGAATTAATAAACAATAAATAAAATGTATTTTAGTCATTTAGGCTACTAGTTAATAGTTTTTCGAATGGTTTTCTTTCTTTCTTTCTTTCTTTCTTTCTTTCTTTCTTTCTTTCTTTCTTTCTTTCTGCTGCTGTAAATTATGCAGTTCTGACGCAGTCACTACTTGAATCTCATAGCAACAGCAAATAACGTAAATATCAACGATATTTTTCACTGAAAGGTCAGTACCATCACCATATCGCCATTACATAACATAATGTATACAACTGCTTATTTAATTATAAGCTAAAATTACATTTAATTATAAGCTAATTTAAACTCCTAAAAACTCATTTCGGGTTGTATATATATATATATATTTCCGTTTGCGTTGTGTTGTTATGGTTACGAAACAAACTGTCTAGTTCATGTCATTAAAAAAGTTGTATAATTATGTACCTTGTTGTTCTGAAAAATTTGAAGCATTTTATTACACGATTAGCTATTATATTTGATGGAAATATCTGTGAATATTTTCCTAACAGCAAGATAAAACTACTTCTTTAGGCTGTATAAGGGCTGAAACCAGTTAATATTCAATGTAGTAAAGCAGTAGTGGTATTAATAGCAGTTTTAATAGTATCACTAGTATTAGTAGTGGTAGAAAAAGTAGTAGTGCTAGTGGTGATAATTTGACATCCATCAAATATATCCACCAATTCTCTGTTCCTATATTGTGATTGCACAGAACGTGAAACATACAGATAATCTTCATTTAGTTTTCCTGATGTACAGTTTCTAGATTTTTTTATTTATTTATTTATTTTATTGTTTCATGTTGTTTTTAGCTATTTTATTAATGGATAGGCTTGAATATGGCGAGTAATAGCTCATTGGTTAAGGTTTTGTACTACAGAGGTTGTGGGTTTGAATCCCAGGACCCACTCCAGCAATTTCATATATAAATAATATAAATGTGCTTTCTTAACTCAACTTGACATTGCCTTGCATGCTGATGATTGACTGTATGTGTGAGCAATATTAAATCTTGCATTACAGCGTGCATTGCTGATTTGTACTGTACTTTACAGCTACTCAAATTTAGTCAAGAGTCAAGAAACCTTTATTGTCATTTCAAGCACATATAGCTGACGCAGTACAAAGTGAAATGAAACAACGTTTCTTCAGGACCTTGGTGCTACATAGACAACATACAACATATAATTACAAAACAGAGACAACACAGAGCTAGGACAGAAGTTTGTCCTAGCTACATAAAGTGCAACCAGGTGCAATGTGGAGGGATGTGGAACTGTGAAGGAGATCTTCAGGTGGGAATGGGGGTGGGGGGTTGGCTTGGTGTGGGCGGAGCTTAAAGGACGTCCTACGTAAATACGTGACTTAAGGCCACGTTTAATTAACGGTTTCAGTGGCAATAATTTTAATTTCAAGAAGGGTAAAGGTGAGATCATGATGTGATTTCGTGATGTTATTTTATGACCCCCTTCCCCACACACACCCGAAATAGTTACTGCTGTAATATGTGAAGCTTACTAATACTGTAAACAAACCTCCTCTGGTGTATTGTGCTTTGTGCTTGAAAATTTAAAGTACGCCATTGACGCTTAGATGTTTATATCCTTATCATATTTACATTTAGTTTCTACTCAGAAATGAATATCCTGACTTATGAATGTTTTAAAGGCTTCTTAAGATCATCAGCCTCGCCGTGATATCCAGGGGGAAAGAAAATGTCCACCATCAGGTACGGAACCAGCGTTGGTCCTTCAAGGATAAAAGGAAATTCTCTTGAGCACTGGGAGGAAGATGAAGGTGAGATGAACTATATCTTAAAAATGCGTATATTATGCCATACTATGATAGCCAGACAAACCTGGTAAATTTTGATAATGTATTGGTGTGACTCTATACAAGAAGTTTCAAAACATGCCACCACTTCCGGTTTAGTAAAGGTCCAGACCCGGTTCACCGAATACACCTGGAATCCGTGTCCCACAGATTAAAAATGATCTTCCATTGAGAAATGAATAAAAATAAAAAATAAAAAGAAATAAAAACTGCTCTGGTATTCCTCTAGGGTGCAATATAGAGCTATAAATGCAGTTACTAACTATACGTTCTGGTGACTTGATTAGTTGAAGTTAAAAATGGACTCTGTAACCACTTCTCTTTCCAAAAGAAATATTTAGTTAGTAACTACTCATTTAACCAGAATGAAAACTAATTCAGATTAAATGTCTTTTACAAGAGTTTTGCTGCCTTCTGGGCTAGGTTAGACCCAACAACAGGGAGGGGAAAATTTAAACAAAATAAATATTGAAAGTAAAAATGTATAATGCAGTAATTTATGGGATTTACAGCAAAGGGGAGTTAATATTTATGCAAACATGTTTTTTTCTTAATTTATTAAATGTTACTTAATTTTTTCCCCCTGACCAACTTGAGTGTTTGAGTGTTAATGCAAGATCCATAATCCCAGTAGAGAGAGAGAGAGAGAGAGAGAGAGAGAGAGACACAGACAGACAGACAGACACTGAGACACTGACTCACTCTTTCTCTCTTGCTTGCTCACTCCCATGAGGGACATTGTTCAACTGTATGTAAGTGTGATGGTGAATTGACCACAAACATTTGACTATGTATATTCTGTGAACATATTCCACATGAGATTGATTTTTGTGCATTCAGGGCTTAAATGATGCTTTATTACGCTTGTCCATATGATGACATTTAGCATAACTTGCTAAATGCGCTAGCACCCATCAACAAAATGCCAGTTCTTTATAGCTAAAATTGTGCTTTATTTTTTAGATACATATATATTTGTGTTTCTATGTAGAATACTTTCATCAAATTGCTAAACTGGTGTAGAAACGAGGAAGAGGTTATCTTGATTCCACTAACGCTCTTGCTCTTTGGTCAGAAGCAGGCCATATCACACAGCACTGATTCTTAAATTCTTTGGGATTTTATTTACTTGTAAAATAAGGTCCATGGACTCCTTCAGTACAGATGATTAATAAATGGAATCTATGTATTTGATAAAATATATTCTGTCTATTTATATTGTAAAGGTATTATATGAATTAAAAAGAAAACAGTTAGATATTAGCTTTGTGAGCTTTTTGGGGACCATGGCTTGAACTGTTTGATGAAACAGATGAACAAGATGAGGTGAAGCAAGAAAATGCAACAGAAACCGCTAATCTTTATTTGGTGGTAATAAGAATATTTTCATTGACCTCTGTTTGCTAATTACTTTTGAACATGAGGTTGAATGTGATTGGTTCTTTCTGAACACTGCCACACTTATGCAGCCAGGTTATTGTATGATTGTTTACTGTTAATTAAAATAATTATTCTTAATTCATTGATCAATTGTATTTAATTAATTAATTTTAAAAAATCTGAATTTTTCTTAATTTTTTTACTTAAAAAGACATTTTTCTTTGCCACTGTTAAATGCTTAAATATAAGTCATTGGATAATATGTATGAAGTGCTTTTCTTTAATAAATAAGCTGTAACTGACATTTGTCATATCAGATTGCTGAGGCATAAGAGGACGTAAACACTTTCTGACACTTACTTCAACAGTGATGTGGTGTGTTGAGGCGCACACAATAAAATTCTGTTGCCACACCAGAGTTGATCATTTTCCTATACCAATACACACCACTGTGTTTTATTCCATATAAATAAAATATAGAATCGGTGAAGTTTGAGATTACTCATTTGAGGCAGCAATGCTTGTTTTTCACACCAGTGTAGGAAGTGGTTAAGGCATAAGCTTATTCACCAAGGCATTTCAGATTTTGCTCATAGTGTACTTATTTTATGTGCTGTTTCTCTTCCACAGCCAAACCAGTTGACGATGCTGATCCTAACGTGATGATGCAGTGCCCTTATGACAAGAGCCATCAGATTCGGGCTTGTCGCTTCCCCTTTCACATTCTCAAGTGCGCCAAGGTCAGCGATTTTGTCTTTAGAAACTCCGTGATTGATTTTTGTCTTTAGAAACTCAGTGGTTTTTATTGATTCTTTGGTCCTGAAGTTTGAACTGTTGATCTGAAACCAGTGTATTTCTGTGGATTTATTTATTTATTTATTTATTTATAGAATCACCCCAAATTAGCAAGCGAGCTCAAGACGTGCCCCTTCAATGCCAAGCACCTGGTCTACAAGCAGGAGCTGGCATCTCATATAGAGCACTGCAGAGATAAACGATTGTCTCCCACGGAGGACGGTAAGATCTAAGATGGTAATGCCTCCTTTAAAACAATCCGTGTATTAAATAACAAATCTGATCATGGACAATGAGAGCGGTTTTTCCCGAAACCAGAGCTTTCTTACCTGTATACCGTTCTCTCAACCTGTAGATAGCAGTGCTAAGATGAACCCAAAATTTCACGTGCCTATTAAGTGGACCGCTCCTGCATGTGAGGAGGACTGGGAAAAAGGTCGGTGCGCTCTGCTGAACTTTCACTAGTGTTTGTTCTTTTGTAAATTTCCTGAATTACTTGGTTTCCAACATGATCCAAATTTTCTTCAAGTTTATAAGTGTGTGGTAACTGATTGAAATTATTAATCACTGGCAAAAAATGGTAATGTCTAATTCAGTGATTCTCAATCGGTGGGCCTTCGAACGCCATCTGGTGGGCCGTGTAGGCAGTGATGGACTACCCCCAAATTAATTTTTATTTTTTTAATTGACAAATCTTGTTGTTTTCTAATTATCTAATTGTTCTTATGAATTTCTATGATCAAAAACACTCAAGTTAAGTCAAGATGCATTATGTAAAAGCTAATTTATGTTTAAACATTGCAACACCAATCACGTCACGACATCTGATTGGAAAGGTGGTCCTCGGAATGTTTTTAAGCAGTCGTTGGTGGGCCATGAGTTGCAAAAGGTTGAGAACCCCTGGGCTAATTTATTATAATGCATCTTTTGTTTGTTTCTTTGTTCCTGACACAAGTAAAAGACAAAAAAAGCAACATAAAAAATGCCCTTCATGCACAGTTTAAGAGATGTAGACTTGCTTTCTGGTTTTGATTCAATCTCCTGGCTGCTGCAGAGGCTGATGACAATGCAGAGACGTTTGTGTGGGGAGCGACGAACAATCTGCTCGCCGTGAATAAGTGAGTCAACAACTGAAATGAAAATGTGGTTCTCAGTATCTCATACGGTTGGTTGTGCGTGTTTTTTGTTTTCTCCTCTTTTCCTCAACTTTCCCACCACCCCAAATACAGTAAATCAGACTTGCTGTGCTACAGATGTGTTTGCCTTTCCTTAGGCCTGAGCCACCAGTCACAAACAACTTGAATGCTGGAGTCCGTGCACCTCGAACTTTCCCCTGGAAATTCTGTGAGTTCTGAGATCAAAATGAAAAGCCAGCTTATTTACTGTAGTGTTCAAATCTGCAAAACCAGTGTGAGGGTTACATTCTCGCTAGTTTTTTCGTCCTGTGGATTTCACCATTTTGTTGTTGCTCTAGGTGGCAGCAATAGTCTTGACTGACTTTAAGCCTTGTTGCCTTGTTTTGTGCCTCTCAGATGTTGTATAGATTTTTTTTTTTTTTTAAATAACCAGTGTTTTTTAATAGTTGCTTTACTTTCAGATTCCCTTAACTGCGTCTCTAGAGCAGGGGTGTGCAATCTTATCCAGAACGGGAAGGATTTAGGATAAGATCGGACCCCCAACTGCCCCTCTCATCTATAACATTTCACTTATCCTACACAGACTTCAGTATTACTAACAGAATTCCCCTTTACCTTAATTGTGGTGTGTGTGTGTGTGTGTGTGTGTGTGTGTGTGTGTGTGTGTGTGTGTGTGTGTGTGTGTGTGTTATTTTTTTTAAATAAATTAAATAATCCAAGACATTTTAGGAAAATTAAGCTAGAAAATGACCAATACAAACCAACCCTTGAATTTCTTAATTCACACATTTCTATTTGATTAATTAATCAATTGATCAATCAATCGATTGATTCTTCTTCTTCTTCTTCTTCTTCTTCTTCTTCTTCTTCTTTCGGCTTTTCCCTTCAGGGGTCGCCACAGCGAATCATCTCTCTCCATCTATCCCTATCTTCTGCATCCTCAACCCTTGCACCCACTAGCTTCATATCCTCATTAATTACATCCATATACCTCCTCTTTGGCCTTCCTCTTTGCCTCCTGCCTGGCAGCTCCATGTCCAACATTCTCCTACCAATATACTCACTGTCCCTCCTCTGAACATGTCCAAACCATCTTAATATGGCCTCCCTAACTTTGTCCCCCAAATGTCCAACATGAGCTGTCCCTCTGATGTACTCGTTCCTAATCCTGTCCAATCTTGTCAAAGAGAACCTCAACATCTTCAGCTCTGCTACCTCTAGCTCTGACTCCTGTCTCTTCCTCAGTGACACTGTCTCTAAACCATACAGCATGGCCGGTCTCACCACTGTCCTGTACACCT
The DNA here is from genome assembly GCA_033459395.1 of Hemibagrus guttatus. Classification (NCBI taxonomy): domain Eukaryota; kingdom Metazoa; phylum Chordata; class Actinopteri; order Siluriformes; family Bagridae; genus Hemibagrus; species Hemibagrus guttatus. Next base: position 19,733,280 of record JAUCMX010000017.1, read on the forward strand.
TCCCCTTGATTCTCGCTGATATTTTCTGATCACACAGAACTCCCGACACCTTTCTCCACCCATTCCAACCTGCCTGCACTCGCTTCTTTACCTCTTTCCCACACTCTCCATTACTCTGGACTGTTGACCCCAAGTACTTAAACTCCTGTACCTTCTTCACCGCTTCACCCTGTAACCTTACTGTTCCACGTCCCTCCCTTTCATTCACACACATGTACTCAGTCTTACTACGACTGACTTTCATTCCTCTTCTCTCCAGCACAAACCTCCACCTCTCCAGGTTTTCCTCCACCTGCTCCCTGCTCTCACTACAGATCACAATGTCATCTGCAAACATCATTGTCCAAGGAGACTCCTGTCTGACCTCCTCTGACAACTGGTCCATCACTATAGCAAACAGGAAGGGGCTCAGAGCCGATCCCTGATGCAGTCCCACCTCCACATTGAACTCCTGTCTGACCTACAGCACACCTCACCACTGTCCTGCTCCTCTCATACATGTCCTGCACCACTCTGACATACTTCTCTGCTACTCCTGACTTCCTCATACAGTACCACAGCTCTTCTCTTGGCACCCTGTCATACGCTTTCTCCAAGTCTACAAACACACAGTGCAACTCCCTCTGACCATCCCTATACTTCTCCATCAAAATTCTCAGAGCAAAAATTGCATCTGTTGTGCTCTTTCTGGGCATGAAGCCATACTGCTGCTCACAAATTTCCACTACCTTCCTTAACCTAGCTTCCACTACTCTTTCCCATAGCTTCATTGTATGGCTCATCAACTTTATCCCCCTATAGTTGCTGCAACTCTGCACGTCACCCTTGTTCTTAAAGATCGGCACTAACACACTTCTTCTCCATTCCTCAGGCATCCTCTCACTCTCTAAAACCCTGTTGAACAAACTAGCTAAAAATTCCACTCCTGCCTCTCCTAGACACTTCCAGACCTCCACCGGGATGTTGTCAGGACCAACTGCCTTCCCACTTTTCGTCCTCATCAAAGCCTTCCTGACTTCATCCTTTCTAATCTTATCTACTGTCTGTTTCACAGAGTTCACCCCTTCTACTCTTCTTTTTTTTTTTCCCTCTCATTTTCCTCATTCATCAGCTCCTCAAAGTACTCCTTCCATCTCCTCTGTACACTCTCCTCACTTGTGAGCACCCTTCCATCTCTATCCTTAATAACTCTAACTTGCTGCACATCCTTCCCATCTCGATCCCTCTGCCTAGCTAACCTGTACAACTCCTTCTGTCCTTCTCTAGTGTCTAACCTAGTGTACAACTCGTCATATGCCTTCTGCTTGGCCTTAGACACCTCCCTCTTCACTCTGCGCTGTAACTCCTTGTATTCCTGTCTATTCTCTTCAGTCCTGTCCATGTCCCACTTCTTCTTGGCTAACCTCTTCCTCTGGATACTATCCTGAACTTCCTCATTCCACCACCAAGTCTCCTTATCATCTTTCCTCCTTCCAGATGACGCACCCAGCACCTTTCTCCCTGATCACTTCTGCTGTAGTTTCCCAGTCATCTGGCAGCACTACCTGACCACCCAGAGCCTGCCTCAACTTCTGTCTAAATTCCTCACAACATTCCTCCTTTTTCAGCTTCCACCACTTGGTTTTCTTCTCCATCTCTATCTTTGACCTCTTCGTCTTACAGACCATCAAAGTCATCCTACACACCACCATCCTATGCTGTCTGGCTACACTCTCTCCCACTACCACTTTACAGTCACTAATCTCTTTCAGATTGCCTCTTCTACATAGGATGTAGTCTACCTGTGTTCTCCTACCTCCACTCTTGTAAGTCACTCTATGCTCCTCCCTCTTCTGAAAATAAGTGTTAACCACACCCATGTCCATCCTCTTAGCAAAGTCCACTACCATCTGTCCTTCAAGGTTCCTTTCCTTAACTCCAAACTTGCCCATTACCTCCTCATCACCTGTGTTCCCCTCACCAACATGTCCATTAAAATCCGCTCCTATCGCCACTCTCTCACCCGTGGGAATGCTCTCCATCACCTCATCTAATTCACTCCAGAATCTCTCTTTCTCCTCTAACTCACAACCTACCTGTGGGGCATAACCACTAACAACATTCAACATCACCCCTTCAATCTCTAACTTCAGACTCATCACCCTGTCTGACACTCTCTTCACCTCCAGAACATTCCTCACAAACTCCTCCTTCAGGACCACACCTACCCCATTTCTCTTACTATCCACACCATAATAAAACAGCTTGAATCCTGCTCCTATACTACGAGCCTTGCTACCCTTCCACCTGGTCTCCTGTACACACAGTATATCCACCTTCCTTCTCTCCATCACATCAGCCAGCTCTCTACCTTTCCCTGTCATAGTACCAACATTCAGAGTTCCTATTCTCAGTCCCACAGTCTTACCTTTCCTCTTCTCTCTCTGTCTACGCATTCTCCTCCCTCCTCTACTTCTTCGACCAACAGTAGCCCAATTTCCACCGGCGCCCTGTAGGTCAACGGCGCCGATGGCGGTCGTTGTTAACCCGGGCCTCGACCGATCCGGTATGAAATTCGTACTGACGATTCACATGGTTAAATTTGGCAATGTTTTACGCCGCATGCCCTTCCTGACGCAACCCTCTCTATTTATCCGGGCTTGGGACCGGCACAGAAGTCACTGGACTGTGACCCCCATGGCTAGATTAATCGATTGATTAATTGCTTATAATTAAATAATAATAATAATAATTTATTATTATTATTATTATTATTAAGATTTAATCATTAATTATGGGAAAATGAATGATACAGTTTTAATTAAGTTGTTCCAGTTGCTTGCTTCATTTTTCTAAAGGTTTCTCTTATTCCTTTCACAGGACAAATCCCTTCTTGTTTTTTTCAGTCCACATCTACAGCCAACTGAAGAGGTTTTATTATTGAAATTTTAAAAACTAGGTTTTTTGTGTGTTTTTCATTAAACTATGTGTATAAACAAGGTTTTGAGACTGCCCGTCATGCCCTGGATTTTACCAGAAATCGCTTTTGGCTTCTGCTGAGATGTAAAAGTCTTGCTTTGGCTGATTTTAGACCTTTAAATCCAACAAATCTGGTGTCAAACAAGGAAGTAAGACTTCTGGTGGAATTGTCCTTTTCTTTTATTAATAAATACAATATTGTTTGAACCTGTCTTGTGAAATCTTTGTTTCTCGATGGTGTTTGAAACATGGGCTGTGTCTCAATCAGCTCACTAGCTCCCTAGGTGGTGAATGAGTGTATCATGTGCACTTTGGTAAGGACTCGCTACACATTGGGTCACTGATGACATCCTGTGATCTAATTTCCTCATCAGTCACCAGTTCAAAAACCCAAATGTTAAATATTAAAATTTTCTCATAAATATTTGTCCGCTATATCACACACTTCTAGTGGATTTTTATTTTAGTAAACACTTGGACAAGTTGTTAGACTAAACCATATATAGAACATCAAAGTTAAAAATTGCTAACGTAATTAATTGAGGTCTGCAACAACAAGCTACTCCTAAAGTTCATCCAATTAATTTTTTTTTTTTTTTTTGAGCTTCAGAAAATATAGTGCCATTTCCAGTAAGGGAACATGTAAGGCAGAGAAATGTCCCTCTCATTCTATTGAAAATTGTGGCACACAAGGAATAGTTTGTTATTGGAAAACATTCTGCATTGCACTGGTAACTCTTTACCCTTCTAGCTCTGCTTCACATTATTTTCCTACAACAGCATTCCCCCAAGTCTTTTATTCCTTACATAAATTGTCCTTGCTGCCACTGCAGCACTACTGCTGCTACCCAAGGTGAATTGTACAAATGTTCTCTTCCTCCTTCCCATCCCGCTTCCAGTGACTCGGGCTGCAGTGATGGTGGACCATGTTAATGTTGAAATGATTGGAGTGCGAGTTGGTGGGGCAGAGCCACAGGTCTGCCCTCTTCTCCTCATCTCTGCTGCCTCATTTAACCCGTGCAGACAGCTGGACGCAGCAGATGGGCCCTGCTGGCTGTGCTGACAACCGCTTTATGCAAGTGTGTCTGCTTCTCAGAAACATTTAGCTTTTCCTTGAGCGTGAAGGTGCCACAGTGTGTACTGAGGGTCTATAAATGCTTTTTTTTAATACTGTGTATTGACGCTTATGAAAGATACAGTTTCTTTAATGGTGATTTACTAATTATCACTTAAAAGCCAATGATATGTTTTGTATTTGTGTATCCACTTCAATTTTCCTTGCCCCCAATTCCTTCCTGGATTTTGGACGTTTGTCCTTTAAAAGCAGTGCATGAGTCAAAATCTTTTGTGTATTTTACATTTCAGCTTGATCTTGGTTGGGATGTGTCTTCTTCTTTGTTGTTACTTTTTCCTGCACATAATTTATTTTAATTAATTAAATATCATCCTGTTCTAAGCAGAGGACACGCTAGATTTCTGACTTTGTTCTCTTTCCAGTTTACCTTTTCTTTTTTTAAGATGGATTGTTCAGTTTCCTTAAAGTCACACAATCACATGGATGGGATGGGATGGGTGGGCAATCAGACAGATGGATGTGTAGATGATCAGACAGTTAGATGAGTAGACGGGATGGATGGATGGATGGATAGGCTGATGGGTGGATGGATGGATGTTCAGATGGGTAGACTGATGGATGAATAAATGGATGATCAGACTGATAGATGAGCAGACTGATGGATGGATGGACGATCAAATGGATAAATGGGCAGACTGATGGATGAATGGATGTTCAGATGAAAAGATGGGTAGAATGATGGATAGATGTTCAGATGGATAGACTGGATGGATGGATGTTCAGATGGGTAGACTGAGTGGATAGATGTTCAGATGGATAGATGGGTAGACTGACGGATGGATGGATGTATGTTCAGATGGCTAGACTGATGGATGGATGAATGGATGTTCAGATGAATAGATGGGTAGACTGATGGATGGATGTTTAGATAGGTAAACTGATGGAAGGATGATTGGATGTTCAGACAGATAGATGGACAGACTTGATTGATAGATAAGAAGAATCACATTATTATCATTTCTACCAGATTTGATATGGACTTTTGTTTACTGCCAAAGATATTGTTAGTTAAAATGTTCTGCAGAGTTTACTGCATTTTTTTGAGGACCTTGTTCAGGTCCCCCTAGGATGGGTGAAGATGTCAGGTAAATGACCTTATGAGCTTTGCAAGGGATGTGACTGAGGAAAATTTGAAACCACAGGCAAGTTGTCTCAGTATCTAGACCTAGGCTTTAACCTTTTTCTCATTTACTTAATTAATCTCTATTATGAACAGAGCAAAAAAAAAAAAAAAAATCTCAGATTGTCATATCTTTCATACTGTGGGGTTCAAATGTCTGAGACCATCCTGCAAATCTGGGATTTTTTCTTTCTCATTTGAAGTTGGAAATGCTTTTAGAATTTTGAAAGAAACTAAATGTTCAGTATATTGAATATTCATTCATTGTCTACCGCTTATCCGATCTACACTCGGGTCACGGGGAGCCTGTGTCTATCTCAGGCGTCATTGGGCATCAAGGCAGGATACACCCTGGACGGAGTGCCAACCCATCGCAGGGTACACACACTCTCTCATTCACTCACGCAATACGGGCAATTTAGAGATGCCAATCAACCTACAATGCATGTCTTTGGACCGGGGGAGGAAACCCCCAAGGCACAGGGAGAACATGCAAACTCCACACACACGGTGGAGGCGGGAATCGAACCCCCAACCCTGGAGGTGTGAGGCAAACGTGCTAACCACTAAGCCACCGTGCCCCCTTATAGTGAATATGTAATATTTAAATTCCAGGAATCTACTCCACTGTAGCTAAATGTGTGTTACTGTGTGTTAACTGCTTTGTACAATAGGTCAGATTTTCCTCATAGTTGATTTAAAATTTATCATAATTGAACACTTTGTGGATGTTTTGCTGTTGTTGTTGTTGTTGTTCTTAGTGTCGCTGTGGAAGACTTTTGACACTTTCCTAACAAACGGATGAAAGCATCACTAATGTTTTTAGTCCACAGCACATAAAGTGCTCAATTATGCAGATAATTTATTCTGACCCTCAGGGAGGAGGGGGTGATATGGGGGGGGGGATTAAAATCTGTGCCTGAGACTTGTCAACGTTTTATAAATCTCACTAGACTTGAGTTTGAAAGCATCCTCGTTTTCCTGGGTGTCTGGTTGGAGCCTGCTGCTTTCGCTGACCTTTTCAAAATACAGGTTTTTAGGTAATGCTGACAAAAAAAACCCACTTGCAAAACAGTGGAAACATTTCAGTCAGGCTCCATTTCGGTGCCGTGTGTGTGTGTGTGTTTAAAAGGTACGTTTGGAAATGTGTCTGTATTATATCTTTGTGTGTAAGTGTTGTCTCTGTACAATATTTCCATTCAGAAAATCCCACTCGAAGTGACGATGTGTTTGTGTGATTTAATTTCCTAATTACATGTATGGAAGCATCACGGTTTCGAAATCCTCATTTTCCATGATGAGAACACAACAGCGTCAGGACAGACTAAAATATTTCATGTGTTACCTCATACACCAGCACTGTCACTGCACAAAATGTTACACAAGAAGGAAAAATATAAGAGGAAGTTTTTGTAATACTCAGCCCATAGCTCTGACTGTCAATTCCCATTACAGTCTTGTTATGCAATATTTTGTCTGTTGCGCAAACACTAGGGATGTGCTAAAGCGCAGCGGTGCTTAAAATGCCTTTTGCTGTCAATCATCGTTTAGAAACGCTGGGCTGAACAAAAAAGGAAGGGATGGGGGTAAAAGCGGCTGTCACTTCCTTTTCCTCGCACACCACTGGATCGAGGGGACAGTCTGTCCTGCGAATGATGGAAAGGTGCTGCAGCTGTTACTCCCAACTGTATGGGTCAAGTCTGGCACTCTGGGGATGTGAAGGGTGTCCAGGGAATACACACAAACACACAGACAAACAGACTAGGAATTCATAAACAACTGAATTAACGGTGTGAGTTAATTAGAGCAAGAATGATTAAATGAATCTATGAATGTCCAGTGGATAGACAAAGTTGAGTTTCTTGTTTTGGAATTTTTTATTTTTTGAATAAGTATAAAATCAACAGGTTTCATTTCTGACACCCAAGAACAGTACTTTCAGGCTACAATAGGTGCTCTGCTCACCAAACACCAAAACTGGCCAGTTTAAAACGAGAAAAGTCCAAATGACCAGATGAAAATAAACATGAGTTTTTTACCTCCTGATATTTAACTGTCCAGTTTCGATGAGGACCCCCCCAAAGCGACCCGCATTGTAGGTTGATTGGCATCTCTAAATTGTCTGTAGTGTATGAGTGTGTATGTGTGTGTGTGCCCTGTGATGGTTTGGCAGTCTGTCCAGGGTGTATCCTGCCTTGATGCCTGAGATAGGCACAGACTCCCCATGACCTGAGAATAGATCAGTTAAGCAGTAGACATTGAATGAATATGTTACTCATTTCCAATATCAGAGTTTTGGAAAAATTTAGCATCTTAGCAAATGCTTAAATTGAAGAGAATCAACTGCCAATAGAACAAGATTTCAAGGTTGAAATGAGTTTTACTGTCTAGAAATAAGTTATAATAATATAATAATAATCCTCTATCTTGTTGTTAGAATGAAATCCTCTCTTTTTGTATCTTTCCTTTGGTAAGCTATGTCTCATGTATTATGTACTCACTGTGTGACTTAACTTTCAAGTATGTAACCTTACTTATACCTTTGTGAATACACCTGGCAACTGTGCTATTATGATTAATCACCTTATAATTATCCTCTGAAGCATTTTCTGTAAAGAACTGTCATTATACTCATCATTTACTATAACTGTCCGAATACTTATGAACATGCCCTGTGTGCACACCTCCCTTGTGAAATGTGTGCTTGTTCTGCAAGAATGTCCCTCCCACATGTGTGTGTGTATCACAGTATAAATACTTCTGTCCTTCTCATAATAAACCGGAGCTATCTTGGTAAACTGAGACTCTAGTCTCTTTATTGGGATATCTCTCCAGGCCTGTCTTTTGCGGATCTTCAGCTGCTGGGTGTCCCGGGGTCTACTGTTTGATAAAATTGACAACCTCTGAAAGAACTGATTTATCTATTTGTTCTAACACTTGTTTCATCTAATCATAAGGAAATACTAGATAACACTGACTATACTCAAGATATTTTCATTTCTGCATATTTTTTGCAGTGACATATATGAATTTTTCAAACCAGCACATCTGGTACTAAAAACTATGCCACAGTGTGAAATGACTGAGGTTAAATTTTTTTTCTCTCATTCTGAGGTTCGATTAGTTTAAGTTTCTTTTCTGAAAACCCAGTTCAAACCCAGCAAAAAAAATCACTGTACATTTCAATAATGTGTCTTTTATATTTAGATTATGTTCAGAAATCTGTATCATCTTTACACAGTCATTCCATTTGATGTGTTTGTGTGTGTGTGTGTGTGTGTGTGTGTGTGTGTGTGTGTGTGTGTGTGTGCGAATTTCCTGTGCTTAGAGTTCACATGTCCCTGAGTCTGCTGGGTCATGATATAATAACTGTTCTGAGAACAGACTGACATTAAAGGATGAGATTTTTCTCTTAAATGCTGACTTTAGGGGGAAAAAGGTGCTGAGGACTGTCATATATCATTAGTGTACAAAAAAAAATTACAGATCAGTTTTCTTAAAGAGCATGAACATTTTTTTCCCGTTGTCTGTACCGATCTATCATCAGGTCACGGGGAGCCTGTGCCTATCTCAGGCGTCATCAGGCATCAAGGCACGGTACATCCTGTACAGAGTGCCAACCCATCACAGGGCACACACACACACTCTCATTCACACACTACGGGCAATTTAAAGACTCTGATCAGCATAGAAGCATGTCTTTGGACTGTGGGAGGAAACCCACCAAGCACGGGGAGAACATGCAAACTCCACACACACACACAGTGAGCAGGAGCGAGACTCAAACCCAGGATGGATGTGTGGATGTGTGAGGCGACCGTGCTAACCAATAAGCCACCATGGCGCCTTGAGCATGAACATAATTTGTTAAAACGTAGAAATACATCCTTGAAGTGTTTATACAATCTAATGTGTGTTTTTTTGGTGGTTAGCACATTTGCCTCACACCTCCAGGGTTGGGGATTCGATTCCTGCCTCCGCCATGTGTGTGTGGAGTTTGCATGTTCTGAACCCAGTCTGGTTGCGGTTATGGTTGGACCACGTTAACAGGAGATCTTCTACTTTTCTAAGATTAGAAAATGAGTAACTTCCTATGTGTATCATGTTAGTGTGACAGAAATCATGTCAAATGCAATCAAAATACTATTGTGTCCAGCTATATAGGAGCTATGACCACAGTAATCACTATCAGCTCATAAATAATAGGAGTGTAATGATCTGGTGATTTGGATTGATCACACAATCAATTATTATTGATTAGTGTCGAAGGAGAGGTAACTGGCTTATAAAAATAATTGCAAAATAATAAATAATGTAATAGGCTCTGCAGGTGATTTGCCTGTAATTCTAATAATTATTAAAACAGTCCTTCTTTACTTCATCGTCATCGTTCACAAATTATTGGGTAACTTTATGTAGATTCTGGACAAATTTGGTCACATGACGATGAGAGGATACTGACGTGTCATATCATATTATGATATTGATTGAAATTTTTTCATAACATAAGTGGAAGCCTGTTGTTTATACCACTAATAAAAAAAAATGACGGAGGAAGAGAGAGAAGGAGGGAAGCAGTAAAGGAGAGAAGCAAGGAGTGATGGAAGGAGGGGGAGAGTGAAGTAAGGAAGAAAAGCAGGAAAGAGTGAATGAGAGAATGGGGACATGAGGGAAGAAGGGAACGAGGGAAAGAGGAAAAGATGGAAGAAGGGGAGGAGGAAAGAATGGAGGGAAGGAAAGCGTGAAGGAGAGAATGGGGGCATGAGGGAAGAAGGGAAAGAGAAAAGAATAGAAGGAGGAAAGGAAGGAGAGAAGGAGGGAAAGAGAGAGTGAAGGAGGGAAGTAAGGAAGAAAAGCAGGAAAGAGTGAAGGAGAGAATGAGGGAAGAAGGGAACAAGGGAAAGAGGAAAAGATGAAAGAAGGGGAAGGAGGAAAGGAAGGAGAGAAAGAAAGAGTGAAGGAAAGAAGAAATAAAAGCAGGAAAGAGTGAAAGAGAGAATGGGGCATGAGGGAAGAAGGGAACGAGGGAAAGAGGAAAAGAGGGAAGAAGCGGATTAAGAAATACTGAAGGGAAGGAGAGAGTGAAGGAATGTAGGAAGGAAGAAAAGCAGGAAAGAGTGAGGGAGAGAATGAGGGCATGAGGGAAGAAGGGAAAGAGAAAAGAAATCTTATCTTATCTTATCTTATCTTATCTTACCCTTATTTTTTTTTATCTTATCTTATCTTATCTTATCTTATCTTTTTATCTTTTTTCTTCTCTTCCTCTTTTTCTTCTCTTTTCCTTCCTTATCCTATTCTTCTTATCCTATCTTATCTTATCTTATCTGATCTTATCTTATCTATCTTATCTTCTTATCTTATCCTATCTTTCTTTCTTCTCCTCTCCTTTTTTCTCCTTCCTTCCTATCTTCTCTTCTTTCTTACCCTATCTTATCTTATCTTATCTTATCTTATCTTATCTTATCTTCCTATCTTATCTTATCTTATCTTATCTATCCTATCCTCTCTTCTCTTCTCTTCTCTTCTCTTCTCTTCTCTCTCTTCTCTTCTCCTATCTTATCTTATCTTATCTTATCTTATCTTATCTTATCTTATCTTATCTTATCTTATCTTCTTATCTTTCTTATCTTATCCTATCTTTCCTGTCTTATCTATCTTATCTTATCGTATCTTATCCTATGTTATCTTATCCTATCTTATCTTATCCTATCTTCTCTTCTCTTCTCTTCTCTTCTCTTCTCTTCTCTTCTCTTCTCTTCTCTTCTCTTCTCTTCTCTTACCCTATCTTATCTTCTCTTCTCTTCTCTTCTCTTCTCTTCTCTTCTCTTCTCTTCTCTTTTCTTTCTCTTCTCTTCTCTTCTCTTCTCTTCTCTACTCTTCTCTTCTCTTCTCTTACCCTATCTTATCTTCTCTTATCTTCTCTTATCTTATCTTATCTTATCCTATCTTATCTTATCTTATCTTATCTTATCTTATCTTATCCTATCCTATCCTATCCTATCCTATCCTTCTTCTCTTCTCTTCTCTTCTCTACTCTTCTTCTCTTCTCTTACCCTATCTTATCTTCTCTTATCTTCTCTTATCTTATCTTATCTTATCCTATCTTATCTTATCTTATCTTATCTTATCTTATCTTATCTTATCCTATCCTATCCTATCCTATCCTATCCTATCTTCTCTTCTCTTCTCTTCTCTTCTCTTCTCTTCTCTTCTCTTCTCTTCTCTTCTCCTATCTTATCTTATCTTATCTTATCTTATCTTATCTTATCTTATCTTATCTTATCTTATCCTGTCTTATCTGCTCTTATCTTATCGTATCTTATCCTATGTTATCTTATCTTATCCTATCTTATCTTATCCTATCTTCTCTTCTCTTCTCTTCTCTTCTCTTCTCTTCTTTCTCTTCTCTTCTCTTCTCTTCTCTTACCCTATCTTATCTTATCTTATCTTATCTTATCTTATCTTATCTTATCCTATCCTATCCTATCCTATCCTATCCTATCCTATCCTATCTTCTCTTCTCTTCTCTTCTCTTCTCTTCTCTTCTCCTATCTTATCTTATCTTATCTTATCTTATCTTATCTTATCTTATCTTATCTTATCCTATCTTATCCTGTCTTATCTGCTCTTATCTTATCGTATCTTATCCTATGTTATCTTATCTTATCCTATCTTATCTTATCCTATCTTCTCTTCTCTTCTCTTCTCTTCTCTTCTCTTCTCTTCTCTTCTCTTCTCTTACCCTTCTTATCTTATCTTATCTTATCTTATCTTATCTTATCTTATCTTATCTTATCTTATCTTATCTTATCTTTATAAAAAATAACATACTGTGAACATCTGTTTCTTGCGTGACTTCTGTTTGTACAGCGACGTCTAACTGAGTTTTCCTCTCTTTTCTTAAATCTCCACCGTCATGCTAGCATTTATGTATGCATGTGTTTGTTTTTGTACTCTCGCCCTGACATTTCCTCTGTTCCGGTGTCTTTCTGTGGCTCTGTCAGCTCTTAATACCACATCAGTCCTCAGCACCGTGTCGCTGCCTGACAGCCCTGACCACCAGGAGTGACCTTTTCCTCCAGCCTCTCTATTTCTCTCTCCGTCTTTCTTCAGAAGTGAAGTCATGGTGGTGGTGGTGACTCCTGTGGTTTAGAAACACTCGGTGGGGAGGGTACGCTCTCTCAGGATCACTGCTTCCTTTCCGCTCTTCATCTCGATTACCTTTTTCTCCACAAAACGCGAAAGGTGTTCTTCCATGAAAGGTGGCTTTTATGCCACCGCTGACATTTATCTAGCTGATTTACAGAGATACCTCACAGCTGAGCCATTCGAACCCAGCCTTTGCTGTAACACAGTAGGATCACAGTGCGCTCAGGACATTTCAAGTTTCAAGCACACTAGAAAACAAAGAAGAGTGTTTATGTCTTGTCTGGACCAGGATTTGGGTCAGTTTTATTGCATGTAATTCTAATCTCTAATTTGGATTACTTTGTCTTTCATTACATATATCTCCACCATCTGTTTTACTCTCTGATTAAAGGTGAATCATGTTTTTTGTTTTTTTCACGTGTCACATGATCGACAATGGCTTATCATGCTAAGTGATATCATGATAAGTTATCATGATAAGTCTGTTGCAGAAATCTGATGTGTCAATTAATTAATTAATCAATTAATCAATTAATACGTTTTTCCCTATTTGTGACCTTTTAGTGATTTCACAATTAAATAAATAATTTGCAGATAACACTTTGTTCACCAAAAGTAACTTCAAAAGTATCTGTCATTTGTCATTAGTCATCAGGCTGGTGTTTGTATTTGTCACTGCAATACACTACACTTGATTGATGAAGTAAATAATTTAGGAAATAATACATATCCCTCTTATTTTATTGAATCTTATTTAATTTGCAAATGAATACAATTTCATATTAATTAAAGAATGACATACTTTTAATCCATTTACACTGCCTTAACACTAAAACCACTGACAGGTGAAGGGAATAATTCTGATTATCTCATTACAGTAGCAGCTGTCAAAGGGTGAGATATATTAGGCAGTCTTGTGAGTTGATCCCAGTATGCAGGGGTTAGTATCTACTAAATGTGCTGCAGGGAAGGACAACCGGTGAACCAGTGACAGGGTCATGTGCATTGATGCGCATGGGAAGCGAAGGCTAGTCCGTCTGGTCCGACCCCACAGAAGAGCTACTGTAGCACAAATTCCTGGAAAAGTGAATGCTGGCTGCGATAGAAAGGAATCAGGACGCACAGTGTATCACAGCTATGTGTAGCTACAGAGTGGTCAGATTGCTCATGCTGACTCGTGTACATCAATGGGCATGTCAGCATCAGAACTGGGGATGAGATGGCACCAGGATGCACTATGGGATGAAGGCAAGCCGGCGAAGGCAGTATGATGCTCTGAGCAATATCCTGCTGGGGAACCTTGGGTCCTGCTTTTCATGTGGATGTTACTTTGACACACAGCACCTACTTGAACTTTGTTGCACACCCCTTCATGTCAACAGTATTATATAGTACTAATAGCAGTGGTGTCTTTAAGAAGGTTAATTAGTTCTGCTACACTGCAAAAAATGCTCAGGAATGGGTCAAGGTGGCCGCCAAATTCAAGACATGTACATGATTTCATATTTATTATTTATTTACACTTGTTGTTTTTCTTACAGGTGAATCAATAGCATTAATACTGGATGAAAATGTAGAGATAATGCTTCTTGGTGCTCTCATTGGTTCCTGACTGTGCTAGAGTAAATAAGTGGATCAGAACCCTGGTCATGTTTTCTGGAGAACACTTTAAATGTGTGCATTAGAGAACTCTTCAGCTCTGCATATGCTGTGGAAATTCAGATAACTTCATGATTTGCGAGCCTTATAAATAGGTTTGTATTGCAGGGTTGCCAGATGCGTGTGATTATATTCACCATAAATCTGTAGCTTTCAAGCTTAAACATATAAATAACAATTTATCAACAATACAGAGAAATTATGCCTTTTCAACATGCATATTCAGATTTCTTGTGTTATTTTTTATCGCATTACATTTTGTATTTGTAAATGTTTTTGCACGTTTTATATTACACACATGTACGAGATGTAGGAGAGGCGCTGCCATATTTATATCTATATTCAGTCATAAAACTATCATTTTTATAATTAAAGGGATTAATGACAAGAGAGTTTATTTTATTCTAGAATAAACCACTGCTTGTATATTAAAATGTGTCGACATGTTAAAATACTGTTTGTTTTTTACACAATAAAATACAATAAACTTTCTTTCATTCAGGGTTGCTTTAAAAATAATCCCATTTATTCCAGCATGCTTTATTTTGCAGTCTTAAAATAAGGAACATGTCTATGTGCACGATTTAGACTTAAAAAAAAAAAAAAAAAAAAAAAAAAAGTTAAGATCAGGAGTATCACAATATTTAACAGTCATGTCGGAGGCGAGCGTACGAGCCGCGGCATCCTGATCCCCCAAAACACCGAATGTCACGCCGCCGTGATGAGCTCCGTGTCTTTGGAGGGTCTGCGCTCCTCCACCAGTAAGTTCATCATGCTCTCGGACTTGATGAGGAGGTTGCAGCCGAGGAAGAAGACGCCGAAGACGACGGTGAGCGAGAGCACGCAGAGCACGGCGATCTGCACAAGTCGCGCCACGAACTGCTCCCGTTCGTCCTGGAACACGTCGCCGGTGCCGGTGCCGGTGCCGACGGACGCGGCGGCGGAGGTGACGTTGCAGCAGCTGTCCAGCTGCTCTTGCGTCCGGTTGAGGACCCCTAATCCCTCAGACGCGTTCATTCCGAGCTGAGCCGTTAAAGCCGAATGCGCAATTGGAGTAGCCGCGGGAGATTGTTCCGAAGACGCAACATCAGAAAGGGTCCAATGGTCATCTGATCCTGTAAAACTGCCCAAACACGTCCGGCTGTAATTCATCCGGATGTTGACAAGAAATGCGCTGCGAGACTCTTCACTATACAACTCTACTGATCCGATTCATCGTTGAGTGAACTGAGTGAATCGCATGCGAGTCATTTACAGTCCAGAGAATCATCCTGATGCATTGCGCAGGCTATAGGTTCGACCCGGAGTTTTATAGTGTGGCTTATTTCTATTAGGAAAAAAAAATAAAAATAGATTAACCCTTAAAGGTTCTTTTGTTCTTGCTCTGGAGGAACCCCTTCAGGGTGAGGAAGCATGCTGGGGAGATAATAACTGACCTCTCTTACCATGACATCACCCTTTTCAGTCTCTTCTTGCAACTCTCAGAGCCAGCAAAGCTGTAACATATAGGAGGCTAAAGATTGCAGCCTCTTGAGATCAGGGGAGTGAGGTTTACCTGTACAGCACACAGCACCAGTACTGCTCAATCCCAATATCACACTCTAATATAATGTTTATAATATTGCACGTATATACAACTGCCTTTAGGTTTTCTCCTTATACAACAACGCTGTTAAATTTTCAATTCTGATTGGTCAAAATTAGTTTTCTAGATAGTATACTGACCGGAAGGTTGTGAGTTCGAATCCCAGGGCCACCAAGCTGCAACTGCTGGGCCAATGAGCAAAGCCCTTAACCCTCAATTGCTCAGTTATATAAAATGAGATAAATTGTAAGTCGCTCTGGATAAGGGCATCTGCTAAATAACAGAAATGTAAACGTGTATAAGAGCTACAAGGCAAATAACATGTTTTTATCTGTTTATTATTATTATTATTATTATTATTATTATTATTATTATTATTATTATTATTATTATTATTAATGCACTCGTTCTATTAAAATGTTAGCATTTTAATAGTAACAGTGTACACCATGTGATGTAGACTCTCTACATAAGTAGACTTTAAAAAAAAAAAAACAACTCTGTAATTTTTAATGGGAAAGTTTTCTTAGCCATATCAATATTCAGTTCGTATTATTTGGGAGGAGTCTCCAGTTTCAGCGCTTTGTAACGCTGTGAAAACAGTAAAGCTGTTTCTGACTTGGGTCTATCTTCAGGACTTCCGGTTTCTCAGTAAAGTGACAAGCTGCATTTTTTTTTCTTCTTATTCAATGTTATGCAATTTTCAATAGAGGAAAAAAGAAAGAAAGGCTGGAACAGGATAAAGAGCGTTTATAGCTGCTATAATATGAATAATAAGAGGATATAAATGTGTTGTGGACATTCCTCAACATTAAATGTAGCTAAAAATGGATAAGTAAACAAAAAAACGTATATGCATTGATCAATTGCTGCAGTATAAGAGAAATAATACATTCATACTGTTATAGGAAAAAGTAAACAACTTCAGGGTGGTATCAGTTACTTTGCTTCACGTCACACCACCACATCGTTGATTATTTTCGTGTGACAACAATCTTAGAGAGAAAGAGAGAGCGAGAAAGACGCGGTTGAGAAAGATGGATGCAGTTCTGCTTCTTGCCGCTGGATGGTGCTGTTGTGTAAGTTATGTCACAGACTACTCTGACACCAGTTCCTCTGTATTCAAACTGAGTACTAATCCCTATATCCTACAAGCAGCTATGTGGGTTAAGTGTACTCAGTACCATCTAGAGTACACAATTTGGACTCCAAATTACTGCAGTGCATTGTGGGATTGATGATCATTCTGGATATTCTCTCATGTTTTTTGGGTTTTTTTTTTTGAACACCGCTTATCCTATCCTGGGTCACAGTGAACCTGGTGATTCGGGGCACAAGGCAGAGAACACCCTGGATGAGGTACCAACAAATCACAGGACAGAATCATAGGACAGCATCACACACCCATTCACACACTACAAACAACCTGCCTACAAGATACGTATTTCTTAATCTCTTTGGACTATTGGAAGAACCCGGAGAACCTAGAGAGCCCCCCCCCATCCCCCCCGGAACCACAGGGAGAACATGCAAGTCAAATACAGAAACCCCAACAGATTTAAAATGGTGACATACAGTTTAATGGGTCTGATCTTTTTAGATTCACACAGAAGTGCTTTCAGTACTTTAATGCATCTTTACTATAAAATGATGAGATGAGACATAATGTGCTGCTTTATGATATTTTAAAGATTTGAGTGTGTTATTGCTAACAGAATTGCAAATGTCAGCCTAATTGCCTGCCTGTCTTTTCAGCGTGTCCCTGTTAAGGCATGTGTTGAGTAACACTGTTATGTGGTGAGGGGTTTTCCTGAGCCTGCAGGTGGGAGAGATGGTGTCAGTTCCACTTGCCAAGTGGTTTGATAATCTTAGGGCTGTGTGTCCTTGCCAACACACACACACACACACACACAGACACACACCATCAGATCTAAGTGGCAATATGGATTTCACTTGGGGCTTTGGATATTTTTAAACCCCATGATAAAGTTCTCCCTCCACTCCTTGCCATCCAACTATCCTCAGCCTAACAGCCCCAAATCACACGTCTCCAGAACATAGTGTATGGTGCAAGATATTATTCACTCATGCCTGGTTCATTTGACTGTTTCCATAGTAACAGCAAGATATGAGCTGACAAAGATTCTCGTTTTGATCAGACAGAATCGGCACGTCATGCAAAACAGATTTTCGCATACAACAGATTTTGTGTGCTCTCATTTGCATATGATTTTAGCACCTGGTATGGATTCTGAATCACAAAATGGGAAATTCACACGACGATTATGTCATGGAAGGAAAGAGGTCCTGAAGTGTTTTATTCTCCTTATTCCACAGGTTTTTTTTATCCAACACCAACAAGAATGTATTTATTAAAGAAGGACACATTATAAATTTTGTCCATTCAAAGTTATATTTAATGTTTTTCAACAATCAGGAGCAGAATTTTACAATTTAGAATTTTTTGAGTGCCTTATTTACAAAACAGCAAACAACATGAATCGAAAAGTAAGTGAGATTATGCTGACAGTCGCACCATATTTTATACAAGCACAGCTTTTAACCACAAACCTGTTCGGCCTGTTCGTTACAATCAGATACGTGATCATTCAGTATTCATGTATCATGTATGCAAACTACAGATGCATTAAATGAGGATTAAAGTTCCCACAAAATGGCTGTAGGACACATTAAAACAGCACAGAGCCACCAGAACAGGGCAGCTGGTGTCAATGCATGAGCAGCAGTTAAACCCGTCCTCTGCTTCAAGAAGAAAACAAAATGTAAAAAATTTATTCATTAATTCATTAAAATTCACATTTTATTTGTCACATACATATCTATAGTAGGGACTCAGTACAACATGTAGTAAAAAGCTTTTTTGACTGTCTTTGATATAAAGAATAAAAGAAAACAAAATAGTGAATGATAATAAAAATAAAAATAAATTAAAAAATAAAATGGCATAGAAATGATTACAAATAAAATAAAAAAAGAAAGAAGATAGAATAAATCAAAATAACAATGCCATCGAAATAGTTGCTATAAAAAATAGAATGTTTTTAAAACAAAAATACTCAGATGTAGATAGTAGATAAAGACAGTAAAGCTTGTGGCTGATTTCTTTCTAACCCAGACTGTAGATTCTTACAGCATGAGACTGCTAGTCATGTGAA
This sequence comes from Hemibagrus guttatus, assembly GCA_033459395.1. Lineage (NCBI taxonomy): Eukaryota > Metazoa > Chordata > Actinopteri > Siluriformes > Bagridae > Hemibagrus > Hemibagrus guttatus. The sequence continues at coordinate 19,752,062 of JAUCMX010000017.1, forward strand.
ATTACAAAATATTTACTGTCAACTAGGGTTAATTTATTTCAACCCACTTCAATGGCATATTCACATGTCTGTCTCTCTGTCTATTTACATACCTACCTGTCTATCTCTCCACCTGTCTGTCTCTCTGTCTTTATGTGTGTGTCTGCATGCATCTCTATCTATCTATCTATCTATCCATTCTTTTCACTCCGATTCAGTTCACAGTGAATTGTTCTTCACGCTGTATTTGCTTTTCTTCTGAAGCTTGCTGACGCACTACTGCTCGCTCACTCCAACAAAGACACAGTCCAAGCGTTGCTTTAAACCACAGAGGAAACATCTATGACCAAACAATTTGACCATATATAACAAGCAGGAAAAAAAAAAACAGGTAGGAGCCATGCCGTCTGTTTCTGAGTGACAGAAATGGAAATAATCAATTAATACATTTGCATGAATAACTTTAACTGCAGATATTTAACAAAGCAGGACAGCTGCACTAAATAGCGGCTTTATACCACCGTGATGCTGAATATCCCATTCTGATTGGTCAGAAGGTGTTGATTAGATTTCCATAACGGCAGATCTGACAATAGATCTAGCTGCAAGACAAATCACTGGTGCAATTGAAACGAATGTTTTATGGGACATCAAAACTCTATTGCATGTCTGCAAAATGTAAACTAAATGTAAATTCAAACTGATTTTCTTTATTTTGCACTTGTCAAAACCTTTTTTTTATTACCATGGCTCTCAACCTTGGAAAAAAACAACATTTTTGTTCTTTTTTTTTTTTTTTTAAACACTGCTTACTATACTAATCAGTTTTGTCTGATTAACAGAATGCTATTGTGTATGACACTGAGCTGTTTAGATGCAGATATCTTCACCAATAGGGAAAAGTTTACCTGGAATCGTCAATACTTAACACACAGAAAAGCAGAAACCTGCACATTTACTTGTACATGATGAAAATTCGGATTTGCACATGCCCATTTTTGCACGTTTCTTCCATGTGAAGTCATTTACAGTGAACAGAAAATTGCCACAAGGTCATTTCCCGATTTAGCGGACATCAGAAAAACATTCCATCTCAGAGATATTTATGGAATATACAAGTGTGCCTGACAAAATGAGATCATTTAACGGGATCGTTTTGCATGTGATCATTTTTCACACCATGGAAGAATGTTTAATGGTTGTGAAGAGTAAGAAGAGTGTGACCATTTCACTGAGAATCAACTCATCATCTTTGATCAGCCAGCCACGTGCGTTTAGTTCTAGTTGTACTTTCTCTTTTGCATACATGAGTGAAAAAAACCAAACTTTCGCTTAAAGAAATTCCAATCTGGTGTGAACTCAATGAACTTGAAATCTTTGAGAAAAACTGGAACGTGTTTGTTCTAATAGCTGATTCACAGGAACTTGGATTGTGTGTTTGGAAAGTGATTAAAAAACGCATCCAATTCTTGATTTGTCTTCTGAGGAGAAATGTTTATTTAGAAATTTATAGAAACTTTTTCAGGACAGAAAACGTTTTATTTTGTGGAATGCTCCACAACAATCACTTCTTCTTCTTCTTCTTCTTCTTCTTTCGGCTTTTCCCTTCAGGGGTCGCCACAGCGAATCATCTCTCTCCACCTATCCCTATCTTCTGCATCCTCAACACTTGCACCCACTAGCTTCATATCCTCATTAATTCCATCCATATACCTCCTCTTTGGCCTTCCTCTTTACCTCCTGCCTGGCAGCTCCATGTCCAACATTCTCCTACCAATATACTCACTCTCCCTCCTCTGAACATGTCCAAACCATCTTAATCTGGCCTCCCTAACTTTGTCCCCCAAACGTCCAACATTATTTGTCCCTCTGATGTACTCGTTCCTAACTCCACAACAATGACTATAAACTGATAAAAACGTAGATTTTATATGTTCTCTTAAACCTGAGTTTTCTGAACTGTACTCATATTGTGCATCATGTGATACTTTTCAGCTCATCACGATTGTGAAGAGTGATTATTTGATTTACTGCAACGTTCAGAGGTAAAGCTTGAACTTTTCTGGCATGAGAAAGTCTTTAGTACAAAGAGGTTTTTTTGTAAATGTAACTATAAAGGGATAAAATGTGTGCTCTACTCGTTTCCTATAAACAAGCTGAGGTATAAGAGGAATGAAAGCACTCGGGACAACTTCAGGGTTCCATGACACACCATGATGTTTTATTAATAACATACTTTTCATACTTTTTGTGCTTTTTAAAATTTTCAAAACAAAAGAGTAGCTGGTTCACAGTAACTCTTTCAGGGGTTTCAAGATGAACAGGTTTTTCTAAACAGGTTTTTATTTTTTTGCTTTTTAAGTCGCTTAAATGCCAGTCTAAAGAAACAATTCATTGTCATGAAATACTGAAAGTCCTGTTTATCTTCGGTTGGGTAGACGTGATTGCGTGAGTTCCACCTGCCGCATGGTTTAGCTTCTCAACCTGGCGGTACGTGTCTTGCAGGAGCTTCGGCTCATCGTGTCACTGCCTGAGCTGACTGACAACAGAGCCACAAACAGATTTCAGATCCACGGCCAAGATTTGTCCCACTGTTAACTGACCCGCTGTGCCACTCTCTTTTATTATCCCTGCATTCTCATCCCCTCACGTCCTGACAGCGAGTGTGAGAGTGTTGACCGTAACTCTATGTGTGTGCTGCTGTGGTTGGTGGTGGTGGTGGTGGTGGGAGAATGAGAGAAGCTTCCACTCTGTAATATTATCTCATTTCAAAGGGCAAATCCTGGTCATTTCTTACATGTACAGTTTCTGCACAGCACAGTGTGGCCCAGGCATGGGGTTATTTTCAGACACTGCTTTCACATAACAGCTGTAATCGGAGTGAAACTGACTTTATCCAGTTACATCCTTCTGGATGAGCTGTGGGGGTATTTTTTATTTTTTTTTTTTTTTTTAGAGCACGTCCATGCCCTTCAAATGCACTTATTAGGTTCCCATACCAGATGGAATATTTCATAACAGTCCATCATCTCGGCTAACAATTCTAGGACAGGAGAATACTTAACAGTATAACAGCTTATACTTGTGCTTTTAGTTACGTTATGCAACATTTTTATGAATAAAAATGACATTTCTATAAAGCTTTGATGTAATAACTCCAGAAATTTTTATGGCTGCATAGGAAGGTTGTAATAACATTGTGAAAATGTTTGCAGGATGTTATTTTTGGAACATTAGTGCGTGACCTCCTTAAAACATGTCGAATAGTTCAAATATTAGTTGGTTCACTGGCCCAAGGTTCAGATAATACATTTTAATTAAAAAATATTTAATTTGCATAAACATGCACTGCACACTGAGGCATTAATTTTTACACCAGAATTTATATTTGTTCTTCTACTACTTCTTTAACACTATTATGTAATAGGTGAACACTGTAACTATGCAATTTATATTTTATAAATATAAATATAAGATTTTAACATCTCGTTCATTTTGCTCATGGAAAATTTTTTTCTCTTTTGACACGTAAGGTTGGGCATAACCACCGCTCCCATGTCAGAGCTGCTCTTTGTTACCTTCAGAAAGCAGCTGATCAAGTTACTGAACCACAATGATGAGCTATTTATATCCACCGTAGGATTTCCTCTGTCACTCCCCATCTGTGTGTTCGAGCCTCGTATGAAAGCCGAGTGTGGAAAGCTGAACTGGTTCACATTCACAAAGAAACAACACGAAAATCTGCATGTCTGCCTGTCATTATTGCGTGTGTCATGAATAATTATGCCTAGAGAAAAACTGCTGCCATTCTTCGAAGTAGACAGACAACTACGGATATAATTATAACATAGACAGTTCTTGTTTAATGCAAGTCTTGGTGTAGAAGCGTTTGTTTGAAATGCACCTGTTTGTGGCTCAGATCAAGTCTGATTTGTTTTTTTATTTGCTCACTTAATTTACTTCATTCAAATGCAAACACTAGTTCCATGGGACTAAATCGATAAAGTTACACAATAATCACGTTGCATTTGAACAAAATTTATTTTCACTCAACACGATTTGAGCGTGTATTATTCAAAGCGCAAGAAAAACTTCTCATCGATATCAAAGGATGTGGTAGCTTAGTAGTTATGGTGTTGGATTACTGATCAGAAGGTTATGAGTTTGAACCCCAGGTCCACCAAGTTGCCACTGCTGGGCCCCTGAGCATGGCCTTTAACCCTTAGCTGCTCAGATCAAACCCAGATCAGATCAAAAAAGAACCCAAAGACATGATCTACACTCTGGGCTGCTTTCATTTAAAGCTAGAGTTTCACAATGTAATTCATAATCTTACATTAATACTAGGTAAATTGATCACGCTCACTGATCAATAATCTAGTCTTTAGAAATATGTTCAAATGAATTTCAGTAAAAATCCCATTTTGATGAGAAACTTCAATTCAGATTCAAAATTCTATTTATTTATCGTTTAATTAATTGTTTAATTTTTTATTGTATTTAATCACAGTCACAATCATACCAGTGTATGGACATGGTGGCTCAGTGGTCAAGGCACCGGGTGTCATGTCCGGCTCAGCCCCCGCCCTATGCGGGGCTCGAACCCGGACCTCCGTGCTGCCACGTGCTCCAGCACTCCGTGAAAGCGCAGACCCAAACGCAGGATTCAGTGAAGCACTGTTTTATTTACATAAACACAATACAGGGGAAAGATGAACATAACACTAGACTCGTGGTTACATCAAACCATAAACCCCAACCCGACATAACACCCACGGGACAGCTATACACAGAACATTGACCCACCCCACACATGTACACCAGGATCCCTTTTTATAGGGAAACACAACAAGGTAATCAGGGACAGGTGACACAATCAGGGTGGAGAACAATGGGCAGGAATCACAGAGACATAAACAGGCTTCCAGGATTCTCCTGCCAGCGCCCTGGCAGGGAACTGTCCAGCTACTCCTGACACCGGGTCACTGATCAGAAGGTTAGGGTTCAAGCCTCCAAACTGCCCAGCTATCAACATTGGGCCCTTGTGCAAGGCCCTTAAGCCCATCTTAAGGGGTGCCACACTATTGTTTGACCCTGTGCTCTGACCCCAGCTTGATAATGAGTTTGGATATATGAAACCCTTCAAGACTTTCCCTCATGGGATTAATAGATAGATCTTTCTGTCTATTAAGAATCATACAGGAAGTGAAATGCTTTTTATTACTCTCTGTGTAATAAAAATATGGAGTCATATGGAATAAAAATAGAATTGGATTAGAATAGTATAAATGTATAAAAAAAAAGAATTTAAAAGTAAAATACCATAAATTAAAAGTAAATGGAATTTGTTGTACAAGACAGAGGAAAAATAATTAGACAAAAAAAATACAGCATATGAATACAATACGCTGACCGATGATATGATAGGACTTTTTTAGGAATAAAGTGCATTTGTGTGCAATATGTCTTATACACATTATATTGTACAAACTATATTTAATACGTTTTCTTCAAAACATGATCTGATGACTTTTTTTTTTCCAGATCCGTTTTTCTAGATTTATGCCACCAAGGTCTATATTAAAGTATATTTTGTTACAAAAATGATAAACAAAATATGTGTAAAGAACTTCATGTATTTTTTTTTATTTCTTTAGTGCCATTAAAACCCCAATAATTTCCCAGGTGGGTGGCACGGTGGCTTGGTGGTTAGCATGTTTGCCTCACACTTCCAGGGTTGGGGGTTTGATTCCCACCTCCGCAATGTGTGTGGAGTTTGCATGTTCTCCCCGTGCCTTGGGGATTTCCTCCACTGGTCCAAAGATGTGCGTTATAGGTTGATTGGCATCTCTAAATTGTCTGTAGTGTATGAGTGAATGAATGAGTGTGTGTGTGTGCCCCTTGATGGGTTGGCACTCTGTCCAGGGTGTATCCTGCCTTGATGCCCAATGACACCTGAGATAGGCACTCTGTGTGACCTGAGAATAGATCAGATAAGCTGTAGATAATGAATGAATGAATGAATGAATGAATTTCCTAGGTCCATTTGACCCGAACAGTGCGAAAGGGTCTAAAGAGTGAGAATAAGACAAGGGTTAAGAATTTTACTTCACATTTTCCAACAGTGTAGACAAAATGATCAGACTGATCTTCTTCTAATCTTTAACTGGGCCCAGTGTTCTTGACTGGAACCTGACCTGGTCTTCTGATGTTGCCCATCCACCTTGAGGTTTTCCATATAGTGCATTCTGTGATGCTTTTCTGCTCACCATGGCTGTAAAAAGTGACTATTTGAATTCTGCCTCTTTCCTGTCAGATTAAACCAGTTTTAAACCATCTTCCGTCACCTAAAGGTGTTTCCACCAACAGAAATGGTGCTTAACTGATGTTTCGTTAACTTTGTTGTGCTTGGAATGAAACAAAAATTTCTCAAATACTAAAAGCAGCCTGTCTGGCATCCACATCCATGCAACAGACCTGCTCTTAACCTGTTCCTGCCGCTCCTCCATGCTATTCTGTGTATATTTACCTATGGTGGTGCTATTGTTCTTGCTTAAAACAAATCCAAGTCTAAACTTTCAACAACATCTCTAAAGAGAAAAATAAGTCAGGGTAATGATGATTGTCATGTAATGACCTTGTTATGTCTTGAATTTGGGAGAATCGTCATCACTCTGCTCTTAGTACTACATGATATTTGAGGAAGGAGAATTTGTGGACTGTGTAACTGTCCCCTTGAGCCATATTGGACACCCTATGGCCTGGACTGAATGTACTCTCTGGGGGTGCAGTGGTTCTTTCACCCAGCTGTAGTTCACTTACAGGTGACATTCAGAGCGTCTGGAGCGGCTCCGATGCCCCTCATCAGGTATGTCATCATGTTACACTAGCCCAAAATTAGGCTGCAGTTTTCTCTGATCCCCAGGAGGGACATGTAACACAGGCTGAGGCATGTGTCAAAACATGACCGAAGGCATCTGCTTGACTGAAACCACCAAATGTTTAGAAGCCACCAGTCCAGAAGAAGTAACTGGAGGGCATTGGTGTCAGTCTTACTGTATGTTATGCTGTCAGTGTATGAAACCTGTGTATCTGCCAGTGTATTTGTGGGTGATGATTGGAATACTTTGATCAGTATTTTAACAGCTAGTATTTTTGCTAGTGTTTAGAGACAAGAGTATGATTGTACTTCCTGTTGCAGCTGCAAATAGCATGCTCATACTGAACATCCTGTGTATTTCCATAACACAGTGTACTTTTTGGAAAGCCTGATAAACTCTCAACTGTTGTTGTTTTTTTATTTTTTATATTGACATATTCCTGCTTCTGTTCATTCCTTTTTTCTTTCTCCTTTAAGGTTTTGTCTAATCAAGATGTCTATATATTATGTTAAATATAATTAGTAAATGTTTGCAATTACTATATTGTTTACCTGTGTTAGCATGGGTTTGTTAGCATGGGTTTGAATTACAAAAAACACTTGAACACAAAAGAAAGACGGTAAAGGAAACTGTTTATAGCTGTCATAACAAAAAGATAATAAAATAATAAACGGACAATCCATATCCATGTACACTCGCATTTTTTAAATTGCAGTGGTACAAGAGGAATAAAACATTTCTAGATGCGATATTATTGAAAAAAGATCTACTTTGGGCTAATAAGACTGCTGCATCCTGGTGTCATGTCATGTCTTCTAATAGTATGCCTACAGAAGTTTTGTACCTCTGTATTTAAAAAATCTGTGTAAAATGCACAGGAGAAATGGTACATAATGTACACATGTAAACACTGTATATTAAATAATATTTTATGATTTATCACAATATACTTGGTATAGTCAACTTTTTCTTTGAACATGTGAATGTTTTTTTGTTTTGTTTTACCTTTATAATTTATGTTTATTATTTTACTTGAGCATTTACGTTAATGTTTTAATCAAAATTGTGCAAAATCTTTTCATTGGGAATGTATTTCTGTTCTTCAACATCTAATAAATAAAGAAATATGGATCTATCTATCTATCTATCTATCTATCTATCTATCTATCTATCTATCTATCTATCTATCTATCTATCTATCTATCTATCTATCTATCTTTTTTTTGTCTGTCTGTCTTCCTGTCTGTTTGTTCATCTATCTATCTATCTATCTATCTATCTATCTATCTATCTATCTATCTATCTATCTATCTATCTATCTATCTATCTATCTATCTATCTATCTTTTTTTTGTCTGTCTGTCTTCCTGTCTGTTTGTCTATCTATCTATCTATCTATCTATCTATCTATCTATCTATCTATCTATCTATCTATCTATCTATCTATCTATCTATCTATCTATCAACAAAAAATTATTATTATTATTATTATTATTATTATTATTATTATTATTATTATTATTATTATTTTTAATTTTTAGAATTATTAACATAAAAAGTTGCTTTCAGCTGCACCCTATTCAAGGTCACCACAGCGGACCAACTGGTCCGCACAACAACTTGGCACAGGTTTCACAACGGATGCCCTTCCTGATGCAACCCTCCCATTCTTCCGGGCTTCTACCAGCTGGGGTTTGGGCATGGGCTGGGAATTGAACCCAGGTCATCCACATGGTAGGTGAGAAACCTAGCACTGAACCACCAATGCCCAGAGTTTTTTTCATCAACAACATATTAATAATAATAATAATAATAATAATAATAATAATAACAATAATAATAATAATAATAATGATAATGATAATGATAATAATAATAATAATAATAATAATTATTATTATTATTATTATTATTATTATTATTATTATTATTATTATTATTATTATTATAAAACACACACACACACAATCCCCCTGAGTCACTTAAGTGGGGAATTTCCACCTATATTCCAGGCTCTGACTATAACAAGAATATTTATTTAATATTTGTTAAATAAAATTTAACAAAAATATTTTATTTTTTATAAAAAACTTATTTACGCATTAGTTTGCTTGCTTGTTAGCTTATGACTAAAAAAAATGTTTATATTTATGTTTGTATATACAGTTTATATAAATTTCCACAAATTTCCAATTCAAATTTGAATAAATTCACATTAATTCCCTTAAATTCCCATAAATTTCCGTAAATTCCTGTTAAGTTTCCAACTTGGAATATTTCCAAAATTCCCGAAATGAAGTTCCCATGGAAAATTTGGAATGTTCCCATGGAACATTTTCCACCCCTTTGCAACCCTATGTATTAATAATTAAATTATAAATTATTATACATTATAATTCTACTTAATTAATTAATGTTATTATTTATTTATTAATAATAACAATTGATTCTTTTCTATATTCATATGTTGTTAATTCTAATAATGTATAATAATAATTATTACTAATAATCTAGTAATAATGTATGGTATGTTTTTTAAATGTTTTTATGATCTCAGAATTATATATATATATATATATATATATATATATATATATATATATATATATATATATATATATATATATATGTACATATATATATAAACATCATCTGTATTTTGGTGGGAAGTAAAAACTAAGATACCTCAAACCAATTGTTCATCATTTTAATGAATAGCTTTGAACAGTAGTCATGAAAAACAGCAAATAGCTAAGGATATCAAAAATATTATATAAAAAAAACACCATAATGCCCATACATTTTCACTATGCCAGTATAAAGACAAAAATATATAGCATATCAAGCCATCTCTATACATACAGTACATACAAATATGTATAAGCTAAAGTCTGGCTGGCACACTAAACAAATCCTTCAGTCCGTGATAATACTAAGAGTTAAATGGCTTGCAAAAAAAAAAAAAAAAAAAAACCACCAGAAAAATCACTGGACAAATTTAGAAATGTTTAGATGGAAATGTATCATCGTTATCGTCATTACAGATGCGAATCTGGTCGCAAAGAAACAAACAAACAGGTATCCGAGTAAAGAGTAAACTTCAGTTGTACATCGAATAAAGAAATTTCTAGAAGGTGTGTCGTTTTTTTTCAGAACAGCGCGTGGCAGTTAAATCCGACTCAGTTAATAGGATTTTTCGATTATATTCACATTCATTCTGTACTCCTGTTAAATTGAAGTCTCAGATGTTAAAAGAGATATATATATATATATATATATATATATATATATATATATATATATATATATAAGGATTTATTTAGTCATTTTGTGCAACCACGTAAACAATATTAGATTTGGTCCATGGCCTTTTTCTTTCTTTCTTTTTTTTAACTAAAACACAGGTGTGTTATTCAAGCACCATTGAGTTCTCTGGATGTTTTGATGTTTTGGTTGTTGACATCAGTATCATCGTATCGTGTACATCCTGAAGTTCTAATGCTCTAATACTGTTTCAGTGAGAGGTTTTGATTCCCTTCACACACACACACACACACACACACACACACACACACACACACACACACACACACACCCCCCCCATACACACACACACCATGTTTCATTTATGATATTCAGTTGTCAAGCTGCACAAAATCACTGATTTTTTTTGTTAAGTTCACAAAAAAAAGCCACAATTCCAAAAGTCTGATCAAAATATAGGGTTTAGGAAACATACAGACTTTTTTTGTTTTTTGCTGCAATATTTTCCAGAATGTTCACTGAACGTCTTACGGACTCCTGTTGAGAAGATCATAGTCGTACACCTAAAAGAATACAGAGCTGCCAGGCTTGGACAAGTGCTTCCTGATCTCTTCTCTGCTCTGCTTTTGTTCACATCTAATCGTGTCTTTAAATAGCGTCGCCGAGCCGGATTCAGAAAGGAATTCACGTCCAGATTCAGAAAGGAATCCAGGAATCCAGGAAGATCTTGCTCACAATCTCAGGAGGTTGCACGGGATGTTCTAGTTTAAGGTAGAAGATGCGCTGAAAGCCATGAGTACACAGTGTCCTGAGCTCGGTCAGTTTCCCCAGCAGCCGGGACAGGTAGTTTGGACGTGCCTCTTTGGAGACACTTGTGGCAACGTGTTCTTTGAGGCACGATATCAGTTGGTTCTGGAAATCCTCTACACGTTTGGGCTCCTTCAAGCCATGTCGATCTGTAAGAGAAGAGGGACAGCGTAAGGGCAGGAGTTCCAGCTGTTCCACACTGCTAAGCAATAGATCTATGCTATATGAGCAACAATATGAGCAATATTTATAGAAATAGGTGCACAAAAGCAATCATGAGCAGGTGTGTGCGCTTAGGTGGTTTGTTCCTCTTCCAAAGAAAAAGGATGCTGCAGATACAAGACTCAAAGAACTCATCTAATGAAGGACTTTTGACAGATCTGCCATATTTCTCTGGAAAGTTTCTCTTTGGGCTCCATTTTTATCTTACTACCAAAGCCTGACAGTCATTTAGAGCATAAATATTCCAGAGAAACATGTGTTTCAGAGCTGATCAGCTGTGCATGTGAAGTGTATATACTGTACATAGTACACACACACACACACATACATACATTTATATATTTATTTACGCACTCAATTGTTATTTTTTGACATGTTCTACTAGTTCTGAAGCTCTGGATTTTTCCCCATTCACCTACTGTATCTGAACTGAATTTAACGTGTAATAAATGAAATATAAAACATTATTAATATGACCAGGTCAATTTTTAATACCTGCATTTATTTGTTCCCTAGAGCCATTTGTACAGCTGTGTTTCTTAAACTGGCTCCTTATTTACATAACATTATTAAAGAAATGCCTAGTTAAAAAGTGTCTGCTGGTATTTTGGTGTGTTTGTGTGTGTTCTCCCCATGTTTCAGGGGTTTCCTCTGGGTTCTCTGGTTTCCTCCCTCGGTCCATGCTATATATGCTTGTTGAGTGTGTGACGTACTATGAAACGAAAGTGCCAGGGTGAAACTCACCTGTTATAATGGCTAGCGTGGCGAGGCAGCAGAACGAAGCCAGGTCCAGTTGCAGACGCTGCAAACTCTGCGAGAACTCCATGATGGAGTCGATCCACTCGCCAAATCCACGCGCACACTGCAGGCGGTGCAGAACCACACCGTTGCAGAAGATCAGTTTATCCGTGTCTGGATGTGATCTAAAACAAGCAGAGTTTTTTTCAATTAATTATTAATTAATTAATTGATTAGTTTTTAGTGTTTATAGTGACACTAAAGTAATTCTTGTAAATCACATATAGCAAATGTAAACAGTCATTCTCTCAGCAGTTTCTATTTATTCTCTTTCTTTTAAGAAATTAAGTTAAACACACACACACACACACACACACAGCATGATATCGTGTTAATAAGTCCTTTCTTCTTACACTGGAGACTCCTTCCATAAAATAAATTCTTAAATTAAATTATTTGTCATTTTTCACTGTGTTTATTATTAGTCAACAGTCTCACAACAGTAACGATAACGTAACACAAAGAGTGCAGCAATATTAAACTTCACTACATCAACATCAACAGCTTCTGACCAATCAGAACCAAGTATTTAACAGCACTGAATTCTTATTATTGTGGTTAATTACCTGTATGCTAGTCGTAATATGAAGAGCTCGACAAAAGCTGACTCAAACAGCAAGTCCTGGTCTTCCTTAGAGAAGGTGGTGAATACTGGGATGCTTTCAGCCCACTTCCTGATCACGCTCATAGACTCGGTCAGCAGGTCGTAAAACTGCTGGATGTCACTGGCGTCCTCCTTTTCAGACACATTAGTCACCGTCTGCTGATACTGAGCACAAAACAAGAGCGTATAATCAGCACCTAGACTTCCTTACAGCATTAATGCACAATCATATGAACGTACAGATAAAAAAAAAAAAAAAACCCCGTGTGGACGACATCACTAAGGGAAAACTCCATCCTGAACGACTTGGATATTAATCTTGATAAATAACATGATTTTCAGTGGTACTGACATTTTTAAAGCTTTTTTTCTTGTCACATTGCTTAATATATTCCTTTGTTATCCACAATGACATTCGACAACCGAACATTTCTTCTCTATTGCACATATTAGCAGTTCAAAATGCAAGGCTCACCTTTGAGTAGTCCAGTTTGGAGAGGACCGGGTTGGAGTCTATGTGAGCATTCACAAGAGTTGTGATGATATTCCCAACAGGCAAAGCAGACGCTGATTCTGTGGCCGGTTTTGGTTTCGAAGGCAAACGACCCCTTCTACCCTTTAGGCTGTCTGTTCTTACAACTGAACAGGAACGAGGATAAAATCATACGTTAATAATGCAATAATATGCAAATTCAAGATTCATATTAGATACAGCGACATGTTAACGGTGTTACTGAAGTTTAATACTTTTTAAAAAATTTTTTAAATAAAAATAAAATATTTTCGAGAACGAAAAAAACAATAAGATAATTAAATTCATCCATCTGTTGTGTGTAGGAGGTGAAAACTGCTAAGGCTTTTCTCACCTTCTTTCACCATTCCGACTGCCAGGCACTTCTGAAAGCGACAGAACTGGCACCTGTTCCGCCGCCGTTTGTCCACTGGACAGTCTTTATTCGCGAGGCATACGTACTTGGCATTTTTCTGCACTGTACGCTAAAAGAAAAACAAACGCTCTTTCAATTCAACATGGTCAAGACTTTGAAGGAATTCATGATATAAATCCAGTGTTAATGATGAAGACTTTCTATAATAGATACACTCCAGGGGTAGTTAAAGGAGCAGTATGCAGCTTTTCTAGATGTATAATAATAATAATAATCATAAACCATAAATAAAGATAGTATTTGCATAATAATATTGCGATGCAAATGTTTTTTTTGTTTGTTTATTTTGAGGTTTTAAGATTTTCTGGCACAGACATTTACTGGCCCATTTGAAGAGAAGGAATTCTAAAAATTACCAACTGCTCCTTTAAAACTGAACTGTTTACTCACCTTAAAGAAGCCCTTGCAGCCCTCACAGGTGCGCACTCCATAGTGCTGGCAGGAGGCGTTGTCCCCACACACCGCACAGCACCCTTCATTTCCTGTTGGACTCTTGATTTTGGGAGACATCTGATTGTCCATCAGGACCGAACTGCCCCTGCTGCTGTGATCCAGCCTGAGAGGACTGAAGCTGTTCTGATGGCTTTGAGAAAAGGGATCCTGATCAGGAAGCTGATGTTGCTGCAGCTCCCCCAGAGGGGACATGTCCTCTCCTGACAGAGGACCAAAAGTGAAAAAGGAAGGAGCCTGAAGATGTGGTGTCTTCTCCGAACCCCAGCAGCTTGCGTCTGGGGAGCAGGGCCCGTATGCTCCGTCCCAGGAAGGCACTGACTGGAACCCTGGGGTGGAGGGTGAAGGAGCCGAGACGGGGCTGCCAAAACAGTTCGAGCCACCTGATGTAGACAACGCATCGTCCATATAGCTCAAGGTGAAGGTGCCGGGGTAGCAGCCGTAAACCGGTAGGTTGTCCAGTTTGAAGTCCTGGCTTGACGTGGCGCCAGCACAGGTTGAAGCAGTGGCAGTCGCAGTGGCAAGCTGACAGGAGTAGGCATCAAATTCTCCCGTGTAGCCTCCAACCAGAGAGGTGATACTTGGCAGAGAGGACGTGGAGAGCTGCTCCCGCTGTTCGCTCACGTCCATGGCCAACCTGGAGGTGAAGTCAGGGTTCATAAGCTCTGAGCTGAAGAACATGCTCTCATAAGGCTGGACTCCATGTTGGCTTTGAACACAGGTCATTTCTGTAGAGCAGAACCACAAGAGCTACTTTTCAAATCTCAAAAGGCTTCCTTATTTTTGCTCCTGCTCATCTTAAACATGCACCGTGACCCTCGTGTTGAAATAAAAACGTTTTCTAGAGCTAGACGGGTAAACAGAGAAAGCACCTGATAAGTAATGTAGTCATCACGACAGGAACTGATTTCGAGTGGACGTTTCTGAGAAAGCCTGGAAAGCACTCTTCCAGCGTAAGGGCTATTTATATATCAGCCATATGAGTATATATAACTTTAGATCTGGCGAAACTCTAGAACTGGATTTGAAACCAACTCCAGAGGCTGAAGAGGATATGAATGAGATAACAAGGTTGTAATGGAACCTACTGACTGAAAGGCTTTCTAATCGTCATTCGGCATTGTCCTTTAGGGCCGTTCTCTTAATTCTTGATTCTAAATGATAGAAAGCACAGCTCTTTGATTATCAAAACCACAAACACAATATCCTCTGTGAGGTGCAACTGAGAAGTCTGGAGTGCAACGAGGAGCAAAGTTCGATGCACAAGCATGTTAGAGAGGACTATTTAAAGCCCAGTGGGCAAACCCGGGGCTCTGGAAGGCCTTGTCCCTTACACAGATTATCGCCTTCGCTCTTCTAACACACTGACCTTAAGTGGTCTCTGAGCCGAATCAGGCGTGTCCTCTAACTCCACAATCCTGATTTAAAACCTAACACCTTCCCTAAAAAACTACATGCAAAATGTTTTTTTTTTTTTTTATTTTATTTAGCTACAATTTTCTTTATTTACTTAATTAGACTTTTTTTAACATCTCCCATGAT
>JAUCMX010000017.1:19768054-19780554 GCA_033459395.1 Hemibagrus guttatus
GATAATCTGGAATCTTTTGAGTGTGGGAATAAGTTTGTGGGCAAAAAGTTCAGAGACAGAGCCAGAGACAGAAAAGGTCACTGATGAACGTGACAGTTTCTCCAACACTGATTCTCCTCAACTAAAACAATCAGATGTTACTGCAATCAACATCACAGACACCGGAGATGGTGTTACCGTTAGTAATGATATCGACGTCAGTGACTTCACTGATCCTGTAAAGCAGGGGGAGCAGAAGTAGAAGAAACCACAGAACTCACACGGGGAAAACACCGAGACTGAGAAACACTGCTGAGTTTAAGGACAATAAAGCAAAGCTGGAAACAGAAGCAGAGAAGAAGGACAAGGTGGAATTACAGTACATTTAAAGCAGTGGATGCTATGATGCAGGAGAATGAAGGCCCAGGATGGAGAACAGCTCAAAACACATGGAGGAGGAAGAGGTCAGATCAGATCACCACAGCACTTATATAAAACGACCGTTTATTTAAACTGACTTTTTAGAGAACATCACACTGACAAACTTCTTCCCAGACAATGCAAAAAATGAAAAATACACAGACAAAAAATGTAGACATGAAAATGCTCTCATCATCCATAAGGTTTTAAATTACGAAAAATATTTATGCAAGTTTATGGATTATAATGGAGTTAAGACTGAAGGGGTGGGGTTTCGGGGGAGAGCGTGGGGGTGTGGTTTGTGGGTGAGGAATCTGATGGGGTTCTTTTAAAAAAAATGTAAATATGCCTTTAAAAGTCTCTCTCTCTCTCTCTGTCTCCCTCTCTGTTTGCCCTCTCTCTCTCTCTCTCTTCTCCCTCTCTGTTTCTCTCTCTCTCTCTCTCTCTCTTTTCTCTCTCTCTCTCTCTCTCTCTCTCTCTCTCTCTCTCTCTCTCTCTCTCCTAATCTAATTTATGACTGCTTGTATCTTTCTTTCTGACTGTCTATTTTCTTCTTATTCTCTTTTTTAATTTTTTTTTAATTTCCTTATGCCTCTGTTGTTCTTTGCTTTTATTGATTGCTTTATTTATTAACTGCTCTCTCTCTCTCTCTCTCTCTCTCTCTCTCTCTCTCTCTCTCTCTCTCTCTCTCTCTCTCTCTCTCTCTCCCCCTTGTGCGTGTGTGTTCCTATTCTTTATTTGTTTTGTCTTTACCTGCTCTCTAATCGTAAATCGCCTGGAATCAAGCCCCCCGCCCACTTCCGTGAGCGCCCCACCTGCACTCCACTTCACTTCCGGACAGAACGGAGAAAAGGAAGCCAAGCAGGTCTGATGACGCGTCTAACTGACGTAGGAAGGAATCCTCGAAAGGGGGAAGCCCAGTGGAGACACACCCCCGGACTCCCTCCTGCTCGCCCACCGGTAAATGACGCGTCGGTTTTCCTCCAGCAGAACACGTTACTACAGACGCCAAAAAAGTTCTTCTTATCTTCAAAAGTAGTGTAAAAGAAGAGCATGGCTGCTTCCCCGGGCCATAAAACGTGACTGGTAAAATGGCAGCTCCAGTCTTGCCTTATCTTTGGGTCTGATTAGGGAAACATTTTTAATTAAGCTTTGTGTTTAAAGTTTTTTTTAAAGTACGTGGTTATTTCTATTATTAACTTCTATACACAGAATAATGACAGAAGTCTTTCTTTGCACATTTGAAAGAAACATGGGAAAACAAATCAATACCTATGTAAGAATAAAGTAAATAAATAAATGTACACATTTTTGTAATCTAGTTCAAAAGACATGCACTGTATGTGAAGTTGCACAGGATCACAAGTTTAGTAAGCTTATAGCTATCAGTTTAGCATCCCTTTTAAAATACAAGTCTGATCATCACACTTGTCACTAAAGACATCATTTGGTTCGCTAATACAATTTCTGTGTAAAAACAAAGCAAAAAAAAAAAAATCATCTGAATCATTTCTGATGTACAATTACGGATGTACAAGTAAGGTGATGTATAACACCAAACTTCCAACGGGCCTGACCGTATAACCAGACACCATGTGCTGACTGAGGCAGGAAGTAATCTGACTGTAAGATGGCTGCTAAAGTTATGTGTCATCATTTTGTTCATTTTTCTCCCCACAACTGTGTCATACAGCGTCAGGAACGACATACATGGTTTGAGACACTTTACAACTCTTTTCATTTAGTCATTTACCAATGCTCAGGAGGTAGCGATAAATGTCTCCTACTCTTTAGCGATATTTTGCTTGCATATCCAGTAAAGAAGCAAACTGTCTTTGACCATATGGTTTTAACCACACTTGGGGTAAAGGAAAGATCATGTAGATTTCAAACCATTCCTTTAAAGAGGCCTGACGAAAGGAATAAGCCATGACAACAGTTCACAGCAGATTTGTGACAACTTTACAGATGTTTATTATGTATATATGATGACTGAGTGTTAGATTTAATAATGGAGTGTTAACAACAGTGTTAATAAAGAAGTGTTAACATATTTGAAGGGTTTTAGTGTTGTGTATTAGGTGCGACTTTGTAAAAAGCATTCGGTGAACACACAGCAGCAGTTATAGTTAGAGTAAAAGATTGTGGGGTCGTATTACTGCTCTTCAGTGATGGCATGTACGGGATAGGATGTGCACATTGCACCGTTCACACGAGTCACACAGCTCACAGACACATTCCCACGTTGTGGTTAAGCAGACTCAACTAGCTGTCGTTGAAAGAGAGAGATTTATCGCCTTGTGTGGTCTGCAACCGACGGTGCAACTTTCTTCTTCATCTGTCCAGCTTCATTAGCCTATAGCACGTCTTCAGGAAAACCATGACAACTTTTTGCACCAAATACACAAAACATAAAAACTGCTGAGACTGTGGTCTATTGTCTAAGGAGAGTTGTGCTGAAATATGGCTCTAATTTAACACATTGCTAACATCTTAGTGTCACATGATTATTCTTTGATGAAACAAATATGATTAAAAAAATTCTCTGCCATTAATATTGACAAAAGTATTGTGCTATATCAATATTTTTTTGTGTTTCTATCTAAAAGCTGTGTAATGTTCAAAGTTTCATTTAAACTGTTGTGTCTAGCAGCCTGGTACATGGCATGCACTAGCTAGCTGCTAACTACAGCATTGGCTCAGCTGTAAGGATATTTGAACTAATAATTGAACTGAAATTAGCTTTAAAACCAGTTGACCTGGCTGAAATATTTTTCCTCCCCCTAATATGTCTTATTTATAATAGATCTGAGGTGATTTCTGTCTCATTTTGACAGATTAGGAACATTTTCTACCTCAGCTAGTTAAGCTAAGCTACACAATGCTGTTTTGGAACAGTAACCTAGATAATGTTTGCTAGCTTACTGCTTACTCCTAGCTATCATTATACAAATCCAGATTAGAAAATTGATCTATGTTGATTATTCATTCATGATAAAAATAATATATATTTTTTTTTATGTTAAATATCTAAGAAGGAAAGAAAGATCTTTAGGGTATTTAGGCAGTAAGTGACAGAAATGAAGTGAGATTGCAGCTAGCGTTGGGCAGAGCCACTGAGGTGCTTACTTTCAAACAAGGTTTAACCATAAATTAATATTTTTAAGCCATGAGTTTTTAAATAATGTTTCTTGGGATATATTTTGTAACTAGGAAATATTTACCTGTGGTAAATTGTATTTAAAAATGAGTGTGAAAGAGGTAATTGTATTAGGTCTCTGTGTGGAGACAGATACAGAAAAATAAAAATGGAGGTGTGTTTTTACACTAAATATTGTGTAAAATTTTCATATGATGTTTTTGCATGTTTTAATTGTACTTGTAAATACTAGTAATGCTATAAAAAGTAATTGTAATAGTAAATACTGACACAATTCGTGGCCATAATTAATCTTTTTGTCTCGGATTAATAAATTGTCCTAGTTCTATTAGTTTCTGATCATGCCTAATTGAAAAAATATCCACCATGTCACCTCAGCATCTCTGTAGTGTTGACTGTTGTTGGGTTTGTAAAAGACTGCAGTTTTGCTATAAATTCAGCCAGGATGCTGAAAGAAATTGTTCGTTGTTAAAGAGCATGAGACATATAAAGGACATGAGGACATATCAAATGATAGCTTGTTTTATTTGTTCCTGAAATTGTGCTTTAGGCTGGTTGTGCACAACTATGAAATGAATAAAACTTGTACGCACAACTGTAGTTGTAAAAGATGGGTCTCAGATAAGACCTTGATCTTTGCCTGTGGTTTTCTTATAGAGTGGAACATGGGTGAAAGCAGCAGCCACTGAACTGCTCAGAGTGATTCATCCAGCTATCAGGCGAGATTAAAATGCCATATTAGGGAAGTACATCTTGAACGAGTAAAAAGATCACATTTACACACACAGCTAGCATATCCCTGCGTTAATACACTTTTGGGGAACAATGTACTTCACATTATTTCATGATGTGTGTAATCAATGCTTTAAATGTTTGGTGAAATGGAAATAATAACTTCATGATTCCATCCTGAAATGTAGAAGCAGCCTGTTTTCACAACCAGTTCAACTTTTCAGAAAGGCTCTGGTAAACATTTTTTTTTATGTCAGCTTATTGATTATGAAAGGGAAATGAACACACAGGCTGATTGTTGACGCAGAAAGGAGAGAGAGAGAGCGTCAAATCAAATGTGATTGAAAATTGAGGAAACAAATCTGACTTGATGGTAGATATGATAAAGCCAGTGTAATTGCTCAGTTGTTATTCTAACCGTACACACGTTGTATGAGCTGCTGTTTTTTGAATTATCAAACAAAAATCTAGTGAAAAGAATACCGCTTTTAAAAACAACCGATGCCTCATAGAGTTTCATAATCGAGTTTTCCACTGTCTCACAGATGACACTGGTTACATCAGCACAGGGGACAGAACACGTCATACATCAGGTGACTGCAGAGAGTAGAAAAGGGATTTTTTTTTTTTTTTTTGCGGTGCATTGTGGGTTTTTTAAGGTGCCAACGTTCCATTTTTGTGAACAAGAGAGAGACAGTGCTTAAAATGGCTGACTCCCTGGTCAGTGCCCTAGGGAGATGATTGAAATGCACCCATTGAAAACATTGTATGGGGTTGTACAATATAACTTAATAGACCATATACACCTATCAGGCATAACATTATGACCACCTGCCTAATATTGTATTGGTCCCACTTTTGCTGCAAAAACAGCCCTGACCCGTCAAAGCATGGACTCCACTAGATCCTTGAAGGTGTGCTGTGGTGTCTGGCACTAAGATGTTAAGATCCTTAAAGTCCTGTAAGTTGCGAGGTGGGGCCTCCATGGATCGGACTTGTTTGTCCAGCAGATCCCACAGATGCTCGATTGGATTGAGATCTGGGGAATTTGGAGTCCAAGTCAACACCTCAAACTGGTTATTGTGGTCATCAAACCATTCCTGAACCATTTTGGCTTTGTGGCACGGCACGGCATTATCCTGCTGAAAGAGGCCACAGCCATCAGGGAATACTGTTTCCATGAAAGGATGTACATGGTCTGCAACAATGCTTAGGTAGGTGGTAGATGTCAAAGTAACATCCATATGTATGGCTGGACCCAAGGTTTCCCAGCAGAACATTGCCCAAAGCATGACACTGTCTCCGCCAGCTTGCCTTCTTCCCATAGTGCATCCTGGTGCCATGTATTCCCCAGGTAAGCAACACACACACACCCAGACATCCACGTGATGTACAAGAAAATGTGATTCATTCAATTCAATTCAATTCAATTTTATTTGTATAGCGCTTTTAACAAAGAGCATTGTCTCAAAGCAGCTTTGCAGAACATAAGAAACAATAAACATACAAACAAACAGTCCTAGATGTTAGACAAAATTTTCCCTAGTGAGCGAGCCTGAGGTGACTCAGGCGACTGTGGCAAGGGAAAAACTCCCTTAGATGGAATAAGGAAGAAACCTTGAGAGGAACCAGACTGAAAAGGGAACCCATCCTCATCTGGGTGACACCGGAGAGTGTGATATGAACAATGTCCTTTCTGCATTAGTTGTGTGATGCAGATACAGCATGTGTAGAATGTTATGTGTAAATATCCACATAGGGTTGGCAGTGTTGCTTTGAATACTCCAGTCCTCAAAAAGCAGAACCCAGCTGGAGCTGGTCCATCTCTGGATGCCACCGGAGCTGGCACAATCTCTGTGTGACTCGGGGGTGGGTAGAAGAA
The DNA here is from genome assembly GCA_033459395.1 of Hemibagrus guttatus. Classification (NCBI taxonomy): domain Eukaryota; kingdom Metazoa; phylum Chordata; class Actinopteri; order Siluriformes; family Bagridae; genus Hemibagrus; species Hemibagrus guttatus. Next base: position 19,774,228 of record JAUCMX010000017.1, read on the forward strand.
GGGAAACAAATGGGCCATTCATTCAATTCATCAGACCAGGCCACCTTCATCCATTGCTCCGTGTTGGCTGCTCCCATTGTTGGCTCTTTTGGCGGTGCAGAGGGGTCAGCATGGGCACCCTGACCAGTCTGCAGCTATGCAGCCCCATACGCAAGAAACTGTGATGCACTGTGTAGTCTTACACCTTTCTATCAGAACCAGCATTAACTTCTTCAGCAACCACACAGTCCTGCTTTCGCTCCCCACGTGCATCAATGAGCCTTGGCTGTCCATGACCCTGTTGCCGGTTTAGCACTGTTCCTTCCTTGGACCACTTTTGATAGATGTTGACCACTGCAGACCGGGAACACCCCACAAGATCTGCAGTTTTGGAGATGCTCTGATCCAGTGGTCTAGCCATCACAATTTGGCCCTTGTTAAACTCGCTCAAATCCTTACGCTTGTCCATTTTTCCTGCTTCTAACATAAAATTTGAGGACAAAATGTTCACTTGCTTCCTAATATATCCCACCCACTAACAGGTGCCATGATGAGGAGATCATCAGTGTTATTCATGTAACCTGTCAGGGGTCATAATGTTATGACTGATTGGTGTATGCAATCTCCCTTCTGCTTGATATATTTCCCTAATTCCCCAGGGCAACTAAGGATGAGTAAAAGAATGCAAAAACCACAACACGCTCTGGAATAGCAGCAGACAGACTGACTCGGAAACAAACCTGCTGGAAGCACCTTACCTATAAAATCAGTGCCTGTCAGGCAGAGCAACATTTCAGTGGGCTTTTTTTATTTATTTTTTCCAAATTACATCAGATAACCAGGGGCACAACAGTGGAGGTTTCTGTAATTTCCAAAGTAATAGGACCCTTCTGCAGGCCAACAGAAAGACAAATGCAATAACCCACCTGGCTGTTAGCTGTATGGCATCAGAGCTAATGCCAAAAATAACACACACATGTGAGCCTATTCCTAAAATCTCATATAGTGCTCTGGAGAAACTTTGGCATAATCTTGCAGTCTCTTGCATGGTTGCTGGTGTACACTGTCATGTTCATGATGAAAAAGAAAAGAGCATGCTTTCTAAAGCTTGTTTAAAAGCTACATGGTTCTGTGGATTAAGAACCAGTCGATATGCCACAAGCCAGACTACAGAGTTTAATAGGAGAAAACCGTCGTACCTAAAACGCAGTAATGCTTATTAGCCGAGTGTTTACAACACTGGTCTGGTGACAATGCAGGAAGGAAAGGACACACAGCTCATTCTGTGCTGGATGAATAAACACAGATGATCACCAAGGAGTCTTTCCAGATCCACACTTTCAGCTGAGTCATGTGTAGTGTGATGGAGGAAGTGTAAAACCGGGGAAACTCTTAAGAATTCGGCTCACCTTTTACTGTAAGCTTCACATCTTTTAATAACCGAGATATTTGGGCAGGTGAATAGATGGTAGGCGCAAGGTACATACATATATAGGTATATACATATATATATATATATTTATATATTGTCTACCGCTTATCCGATCTATTCTCGGGTCACGGGGAGCCTGTGCCTATTTCAGGCGTCATTGGGCATCAAGGCAGGATACACCCTGGACGGAGTGCCAACCCATCACAGGGCACACACACACACTCTCATTCACTCACGCAATCACACACTACGGACAATTTCGAGATGCCAATCAACCTACAATGCATGTCTTTGGACCGGAGGAGGAAACCCCCGAGGCACGGGGAGAACATGCAAACTCCACACACACGGCAGAGGTGGGAATCGAACCCCCAACCCTGGAGGTGTGAGGCAAACGTACTAACCACCGTTGCTGTGTAACTCCATTAAGTGACTTCAGAAAAATAAACACTTGGTTACAGTAAAATAAAAAAAATTAAAAAAAAACCCAGTGTGACATGAATTTGTTTATAATTCTAAGATATATTTGAGATGGCCTGGGAAAATCCATCAGATGGGGTCATCATGGTGGCTGAATCTTGGCAAGCATCCAAAAACCTAAAATGTATTTTTGACTTTTTTATTCCATTGAAACACTAGAAATTTCAGTTTCTTCTGAAATTTCACCCCAATTAAGTAGATTTTTTTTGTTTTTGTTTTTTTTTCTTGGTTAGGCTAGCTTTTTGCAAAGAATCCAGTTTTAAAAACCATTAATTCTGTTAAGAACCTTGCTAGCTAAGTTGGATTTCCTTACACAGTTCTTGGTGTGCAGTGTAGGAGTAAAATGTAGCTGAAGTCTAATCAGATATTGGCTGTCTGATGCTCATGCACAACTGTCAAAACAAAATATTTAAATGCATGAGTGGAATATGTGTGTGTGTGTGTGTGTGTGTGTGTTTGAGAGAGAGGTGCTTAGATGGTCTTTGTCCTCCTCCAGTGTTCCAGTGAAAGTCTAATTTGGTTTGTTTCCTTAACATTTAAAGAGTTTCAGAGATCTTGCTATACAACTCACCTTATCCCATTTCACCTACTGCTGCAATGGAAAAAAAGCTATCAGCAAATGAATAACATAACATGCCATTAAATATAAGTTACACAAATAATACTAGAGTTCAAGGAGCACATAAAGCGCTGCGTCTTTAATCCCTGTGCCAGTGAGGAATGTGTGCGCTGGGCAGGATGGGCATCAATCCCCTCTTCACATGGGTAGTAAAACTTAAAACTGAAAACGTCATCATTTGCTTGGATCGCATCCATGGGTTTTGTGGCGCTGAGCACAGAGGAAAATTAAGCTGTGGGAGGTCAGATCTAAGACGTACTTCAGATCGCAAAGTAAAATGGGAAGGGATTGCAAATTTCCAGACACCATACAGGCTGATGTCATGCCTGAGACCTCAGTCCTTGTGTGTTTAACCTCCAGGCTGCTCCGGGATAGTGAGACATCTAACACTGTAATGAAATCAAGAGTTGTTTTAATACGGACATATTAATTTCAATTAGAAAGAATTCACAGAAATGTAGCTTTATCCCTGAGCAAGCCACAGCAGAACGTGGCATGGAAAAACTCCCTGAGATGATCCGATGGAGTGAAATTGAGATGCTCCGGGTTTAAAAGGGGAAGCCATCCTCATCTGAATGACACCGGATATATACAATAGTAAATCAACAGAAGCGTGTTGAAAGGATGTTCAGTATGAGCAGATTGTGAATAAGAGTACTGGGATGAGAACTGGACAGACTTTATAATTACAGTTGTACAATGTATGTACAGTTCTACCAGTATCCAGGTGAGATTAACGACTGGAGCAAGGAAAAAGTGAAAAACTGAAATGTATATATTTAATGCTGAAGTGCTCATACTTGTTGTCCTGGATACTGAGAGCATCTCTTATTCTCTCTCTCTCTCTCTCTCCCCCCCCCCCCCCACCCCCCCCACACACACACAAACAAAATATTTTCTTTGTCAGGTCTTTCTATTGACTTAACAATAACCTAACACTTAACCCTAAACTCACTAATGAAGAGAATTGGTATACTGAGAACACCTCTCTCTCTCTCTCTCTCTCTCTCTCTCTCTCTCTCTCTCTCTCTCTCTCTCCACACACACACACACACACACACACACACACACACACATCACACTCAAAAGTTTTGTCTTTGTGAGGACCCTGCATTCACCTTACAATACAACTCAGTAAAGAAAATAGATAAAATTTGGATACCAGTTGTTAGTTTCAATTTATGGATGGAATAAATGAGGATATGAAGCTAGTGGGTGCAAGTGTTGAGGATGCGGAAGATAGGGATAGGTGGAGAGAGATGATTCGCTGTGGAGACCCCTGAAGGGAAAAGCCGGAAGAAGAAGAAAAAGAAGAAGAAGAAGAAGAAGAAGAAGAAGAAGAAGCGGAAGTTGTCAGTTTCAATTGACAACTGTTCTATTATTGTAAGGCTGTGTGGTCAGTTTGGCTTTCATAAATGGCTCAGCGCACATACACACACACACACACACACACACACACACACACACACACACACACACACACACACATCAAACAAACAGCAAGTGTTTGACGCCTAGAAATAATTGAACATTTATTAATGTGCATTTCTTCAGTGTCTTCTTTCATCGATCCCAACACTCTAAGTATAATCACGCTACAGTTGCTCTCAGCTTTCATACAAGTTTTAAAAGTGCGCCCTCTGCTGATGGACTTTTTGAAGTACAGTCTCTAAAACTTTCAGACATATATCCGTTTAACAGTTCCACCTAGTTCCTTCTGCTATTTAGATATCTTTAGGTGCTTTTCTTTCATATTTAGCATCCTTTTCCATAATTGTATGCTAATTCTGTAGAACGTCACAGTTAACCAGCGGTTTGTAGACATGTGGCGTTTTATCCAATCGGAGCCTTTGAATCTGATCACGTGACTCAGAAAGCTAACGGTCCGTCCAATCAAATCGTTTTGCTTATTTAAAATTTATAACGGTGCGGCGGCCAACAAGCTACATGGCAAAATATCGGTTATAAAATAAAAGCAGTGTCCAAAAGCAAAGACAGATGAATAAACTCTTATCTTGACCTTTCAGTACCTTGTATTCCTTCTCCTGATAAACTTTCTGAAGTAAACACTAGCACTTTTAAGTGCTGTTTGTTTAATATTAGATATTATATTAATGCTCTGGTTCTAATGTGATCTGGTATGTTCTTGTTTCTATAGTAACAGCTTATTCACTGTGACTTGTATGGCAAGGCTTAATGTAATCTTATTAACTAATTATAAACAGATTAAAACGTGCGAAATTATTAACACGGTGAATTTGTGCTCATTCAGACACAATAGTGGTGCTAAAAGTGGTGCTAGGGACTAAAGGTAAGTGAGGAGTTATGATTCCAGTTCATCCCAAAGGCGTTCAGTGGCTTGAGGTCAAAGCTCTGTACTGGCCAAATTCAGATTCTTCCACTCCAACCTTGGCAAACTGTGCCTTTATAGACCTCGCTTTGAAACAGATTTTTTCCAGTGAAGGGAAATTGTAATGCTACTGCATAGAAAGATATCCTTGACCCAACATCCAAGTCATTTTCTAACTTTTCTAATGGGAGCAGTTTGAGGAAGAACCACATATGGTACGATGATCAGGTCTCTACAAACAAACTGTAGGCCATGTAGTGTGTATGCTCGGGTTTCTTGGTTTGTTTTGTCTTATTAACTTAGAGAGAAAAGAAGAGGCTTTTGAGTGAAGCAGCAATAATGCAGCTGATCATTGAAACTAGCTTGTGGACATTCTGCACCATTAAAACTCACTTAGGAACATACAATTTATGAGGAGCTTAATAAAGAAATATACTTAGCACTGGAAAAATTGGTGTCGTATAAGAGCTTCATCCATGTGTTTGATTATGTTCCCATAACAACACTCCCCAAGTATTTTATTTCTTACTTACAGTTATTTATTTAGTAGATGCGTTTATTTTACACATGAGGAAATACAAGCACAGGAGGACAATAATAAGTTTGTAGAATTTCCAGAAACATTCTGACAGATTCTGATGTCTGGATTGAAGTTGAAAATTTGTTCCTCTAATGAGAGAAAGTTCTGGAAAGGGACATCTTACCTCATTACTTCTATGGACCGTGGGTAGCTTGGGTGTCCTTGAAGGTAACTGAAAAGAGCCAAAATAACTGGCTGTGTGTGTGTGTGTGTGTGTGTGTGTGTGTGTGTGTGTGTGTGTGTGTGTGTGTGTGTGAGAGAGAGAGAGAGAGCGAGAGAGAGAATTATTGTTTTCTATTATCATGAGCTATGATATTGGTCGATCATGTTAAATGGATATAGACTGTAAACAGCAATAAAAAAATTAATAAATAAATAACCACTGTGTTATTGGGGGCGGTGGTAGCTCAAGTGGTTAAGGCTCTGGGTCGTTGACCAGAAAATCAGGGGTTCAAGCCCCAGCACTGCCAAGCTGCCACCATTGGGCCCCTGAGCAAGGCCCCCAACCCACCCTGCTCCAGGTGCGCTGTATCATGGCTAACCCTGCACTCTGACCCCAACCCCCATGGATGGGATATGTGAAGAAAAGAATTTCACTCTGCATTAATGTATATGTGACAAATAAAGACTACTTTCTTTCAAACTTTCATTTAGCACGTCTTTACTCTAGCAAGAACTTCCTGCACAAGATGGCGCTCTAGGACTCTCAATCTTCTCGTCTTTTCATATCTAAAGGACTCGTTTGGCTCTTTGAGGGCCCATGTTCTAATACTGGCCTCCTGACACTGCTTGTTCCTGTGTTTCAGTATTGTTTATGGCAGTGCTAAAAATCAGAAAGTCAAAGTGGGATCCAAAGGCAGCCCAGACAGTCATTTTTTAATGTTCTG
>JAUCMX010000017.1:19785554-19793054 GCA_033459395.1 Hemibagrus guttatus
TACACTGTCCAGAGTGTCCCCTGCCTTTTGCCCCGAGTCACCTGGTAAAAACTCCAGGTTTCCTGTTGTAACTCTGTGTAGGATAACCGCTACAGAAAATATATGGATTGAACTTTTTATCCTGCTTGGAAATATCTAGCTATAATCAAGTAAATAAAAATGAAGATAAGGACAACTGTAATTAATTCAGAAGTTTTGCTGATGTTCATATTCATAAGCTGCTCAAAAGCTCCTAGTTACACAATGGCACTCAAACCTATAAGTTAAAGAGCACTGAATCTTTAGTAACCCTGTTCCAGCTTACATTTGGGAAGATATTATACTGAAAAGAAGAACAGGACAAAGCAAAAAAACTGAATTGTCCAAAGTGTAGCCAAAAATTCAACAACAACCCTTGCCCAGATTCCAGGCTCCAGTTTCAAGACTCCTGCCTCCATGCTCCAGTTTCAAGACTCCTGCCTCCATGTTCCAACTCAAGACTCCTGCCTTCATGCTCTAGACTCAAGACTCCTGCCTTCATGCTCTAGACTCAAGACTCCTGCCTCCATGCTCCAGTTTCAAGACTCCTACCTTCATGCTCTAGACTCAAGACTCCTGCCTCCATGCTCTAGACTCAAGACTCCTGCCTCCATGCTCTAGACTCAAGACTCCTACCTCCATGCTCCAGACTCAAGACTCCTGCCTCCATGCTCTAGACTCAAGACTCCTGCCTCCATGCTCCAGTTTCAAGACTCCTACCTTCATGCTCTAGACTCAAGACTCCTGCCTCCATGCTCGTTTCAAGACTCCTACCTTCATGCTCTAGACTCAAGACTCCTACCTTCATGCTCTAGACTCAAGACTCCTGCCTCCATGCTCTAGACTCAAGACTCCTACCTCCATGCTCCAGACTCAAGACTCCTACCTCCATGCTCCAGACTCAAGACTCCTGCCTCCATGCTCTAGACTCAAGACTCCTACCTCCGTGCTCCAGACTCAAGACTCCTGCCTCCATTCTCCAGACTCAAGACTCCTCAGTTGTGGTTAATATGAAGCTCATTTGAAAGTAGACAAGCTGGTTGCAATGACAATAAAGCAAATTGATTATAATGTAACGAATAACAGAAGCTATGGGTCATAATGCAAATATATTAGATGTGTGTTTGTGCTACATGTGCCATCACAACATGGTGTATAGTTGATCTATTAGGGAGCGTTTCTTTAATGCTTTGTAGCTGGAAGGTCACCATTGGCATCCATTAACCCATTTCAGCTGGACACTGGAATGGGATTCGGCAAAAGTTGCCTTAAATAAAAACTTGACACAGGAAAAATAAACACTTAAACATTACAAACTGCATCTGTCAGTGTTGTTTCTATAAATAGTGCAAAAGAAATAGTTTCTCTTTTCAAGCTTCCTGTATAAGCGAGAGAGGCAGTCTGTTCGACGTTGGCCTCTTCCTGTATTTCTGAAAGCCCATAAAACATAGAGGAACTCTAATCCATCCTCTAGGTAACGTGAACAAATCTTACTGACACATGAGCAGTCACGTTTTCCATAGCAGGCCTCATGGTTATTATACAGCGTCAGGGACAGCGCCACTCACACAAGACTTTGTATCTAGGAAACAGATTTCAAGTGGTTTGTCGATCATTATCGTAATTTTAGAAAGACGCATATAAGCATTAGTCACAGGATGGGAACACCAAGTGAGATTAGAACACCAAGGAGATGGTTTCCATTTAAAGCCTGAGGTACGTGTTGATAAGCCTTTATCAGAGCTCCATTCAGACAGCAAACATCATAAACCGCTGAAAAAAAGGAACCAGCTCTCCAACTGAAACCCTGAGCGGAAGCACGGTTAGATAGCATGCTGTTCAAATGCACACAAGTGCACAATCATCTCCTGTTTCAGACATCTGTGTTTGTGTGTCTGTGTGTGTGTGTGTGTGTGTGTGTGTGTGTGTAGTCCATGCTAAAGCCACACTTGACGTATCTCTTTTGGCACACTTCCTTAATGTGACCGTGGGCGCCTCTTTAGTTAATTCATAGAGAAAGCGCTAATAGTTTCTCCATGACGGCAGATTGGAGTTTAGCAGCTGTGCGTTCTGCTCAAGCTCTTTAACCCTGACCATCAGCGGACACATTGCAGAGGACAGCAAAATCTATCAGCGGATAGCATGGCACCTGTTTCACTCGAAGACACGCACATGTGTGGGTGTGTGAACTAGAGTTCGAAGCAACTGCTGCTACTTTTTTTAGGCCTTACAACATTACAGACACCAGAAGTGATCACTTTCATGTAATCTTTCAGGCTTTAAGGCTTTTGATTGACCTGCACAAGCTGCACTACTGCCTTTCAGTCCGAGCGCGTATGTTAACCTGAGAGGGAAAGGTTTTCTGCTGTAAACATGGGAAGGAGAACAGAAGTGTTCTTCCTCTTGCGTTTTTCCAGTGTTTCCTCTTTAATCAGGTATTATAACGTCTGGTTTGTATTCAGATGTGGGAAGTAACAAAAATGACTGTTACTTTTCTTGTTTTGAAATATCTGTACTTGTGTTTTCAGGATGGATCTGACTTATAAATGTTCATACACTCACATTCCATTTGCTAAGCCATACATTTACAGCTGAAGCATGTTAGAAGCACCTTTTTATCTTTTTCCTGAAAAGAAAAACCCTAGTTATATTAAAACATTTAATTAAGTGTTCATTTTTCCACCCAGGATCTTATTATAAGCTTCAGTTACACATTTTTTAGTCGTAAACATCCTCCCTACTCCCTACCAAGTGCATTATGGGTTGCATCAATCTCTTAGGTTCTACTTTGCAAACACCAACCTATTGCAGTGCATTGTGCTTACATTTTAAATATTAAGCATTCAGATTTAAAAAAAAAACAAAAAAACAACCTCTACATATAAAGCTAATCTCCCTAACCAGTATGCTATAGAATAAATAATGTGGCTTTAAATGAATTGTTCCATTTTAATTTGCAAGACTAAGATGGGTAGCTACACAAAAACAGCTATGTCTGGATAGTTATGCGGTGTGTTTACAAATAATCTTATAACTATCTTGCACTTTATGTAGTTCTGTGTGGGTCTGTATAGTGTACTTAGTTTGTGTTGTCTCCTGTCTCATCCATAGATAGATAGATAGATAGATAGATAGATAGATAGATAGATAGATAGATAGATAGATAGATAGATAGATAGATAGATAGAAGAATAGAGGAATGGATGGGTAGATAGAATGATGGTTGGTTTGGATAGGTGGATTGGTTGGTTCATAGATGGATGGATGGATGGATGGATGGATGGATGGATGGATAGATAGATAGATAGATAGATAGATAGATAGATAGATAGATAGATAGATAGATAGATAGATAGATAGATAGATAGATAGATAGATAGATAGATAGATAGATAGATAGATAGATAGATAGAAGAATAGAGGAATGGATGGGTAGATAGAATGATGGTTGGTTTGGATAGGTGGATTGGTTGGTTCATAGATAGATAGATAGATAGATAGATAGATAGATAGATAGATAGATAGATAGATAGATAGATAGATAGATAGATAGATAGATAGATAGATAGATAGATAGATAGATAGATAGATAGATAGATAGATAGATAGATGGATAGATAGATAGATGGATAGATGGATAGGGAGACAGACAGATTTTACTGATCCTGTGAGTGAAACAGCAGCTTAACATTAAAATTAAAACCCAATACAGACCTACAGAAAACATACTGAATATTAAATAAAGATAACATTCAAAAAATATAAAATAATAATAATAAATAAAAGAAAAAAGAAATAATAAAACAGGTGTGCAAAATGACAGTAACAATAACATGCAATATATAGAGTATATGTGCTCTAAAGATTATGTACTGCAGAGACACTCATGCAGGTGCGTGTTGATCTATCACACAGAAACCAGCTGGTATACGGTGTCACAGTAAGCGAGAGGTTAGAAGGATTTCCCAAAACAGCAAAACTGAAGGAGGAACACGTCACCTACACCACTGTCATCAGCACGCTAACAATCTGCTAACGAAGGCCTGTGTTTACTCACCTGCTGTAGAGAGGATTAAAACTGTAACTGTCTCTGAAGTGAGCAGCGCTGAATAGAATGGAGGGAATATAATGCATGAATTGAATGGATATTGTTCCTTTGAAGAGTGCAGACATAAAGGGAGAGAAAAGTTCACCTCTTTAGTCAACAGTTGCAGACAGTCAGTGTGTTCAGTATTACACACATGTCCATGTGAGAAACCTTGTTTTATTTACATGGATTATTTAATCAGCATCACTTAAGCCACATGACTGTATAGAATTGTAAGATGTGGTGTGACAAGTCTTCACAAATATTCAGTAGTGTTCAAATGATATAAAGTGGCTCTGAGCTTTTTCACTCTTCACTGAAATGACCCAATTCAAAATATCTTCCTTTATCTTTTTCCCAGAGCCCATCCATCCATCCATCCATCCATCCATCCATCCATCCATCCATCCATCCATTTTCTATACCTGCTTATCCTACTACTGGGTCACAGGGAACCTGGAGCCTATCCCAGGAGACTACGGGCACAAGGCAGGGTACACCCTGGACAGGATGCCAGTCTATTGCAGGGCCTTTCCCAGAGCCCAAAAAAATTGAATTTCTTTCTATTTTGTTGTGTCCATGTTAATCACCGAATGTCTTTATCATGTCACACTCCACAGTGGTGGTTAATATATAGCTCATATGAAAGTAGACACTCAGGGCTTTAGGAATCTGAAGTATTTCTGTTTTTCCCTAGCCTACTAGGGCCAATATATTCATAGACATTTTCACAAAAATGTTCACAAAATGTTTCTATCTTCAAAGTAAATGTTGATATCAAACCCATTCCTGCTGTCTGAGATGCCCCAAGTGCTTGTTCATGGGCATCTAAAATTCTGTGTAAGGTTATTCAACAGAGTGAAAAACACACGCCTCACACTGAAAGCCAACAGAGTCCTGACTCATTTTATATCAGACTCACATCCAGAAAATCACTCATTCGTTCATGTTTATAGTGATTGATAATGTCTAATAAGTGGCTGTTTTTCTAGTTAAAAAAATGAATGTCTCGAAGATATTCAGGACGTAATGACAATCCGAGACAAAAATCCCTCATTATATCTCTCGCACTGTCAACATTCAAAAAGCCGAGCGCTTGCAGGTTTTCCTCGAAGCCCTGACAGGTGCAGAGCTCATAACGTTTACCTGAGCAGAACAATGCTAATTTCTTAACATGGTTGCATTGTAGAATTGAGAAAGATGTTCATACAGTGTGAAGTACTGAGTTTTGAACAACCTGGTGCAAGCTTTGCTGTAAATATCACACCACCCTTAGGGTTAGATGTTCAATTTCTGTTTCTGTGTGTTTTTTTATATAAGGGGAAAACTTGCTAAAGAGCTACGTAGTTATCAAGTTGTTGTTGTTTTATTTTTACAGCACAACTTCCTTCACTACTGTCAGTTTTGTTCCCAGTGTCAGGGGTTCCCAATCTTGTTTGTACCATGGACCGGTTTGATATCGGACCATTTTATGTGGCGGGGGGCAGTGGATATTTGTTTTTGGGCCATTTTAGCGTGGGTTAACTTGCGGACTTACTGATGTATGGAAAAACCCGCTACTGAGTCAAATGCGGGAGTGTGGCACGGTTGGAAGTGGCAATTTTTCGAAATAAAATACATATAATTTTAAGTTTTATATATATAAAATTCTAAGTTTATTTCAGTACCAAATGATCCACAGCCCGGTACTGGTCCACGGCCCGGTTGTTGGGGACCCCTGCTCTATGTTATACATTGGATACAGCTATCATTTTTTTAATGTAATGAAGAGTCGTAAAGTCACTGATCTGTCTTAAATTACATGTTTAAATAATAATAAAAATCTCCACACTAATGCTAACCGTCATTTCAATTTCAACGGCAGCCCTTGACTACCTTTGCTAACATAATGTTTCCCATCAGCACTCAGACAACTAGCTTTCATGTCGGAGTTAAAAAAAAATGTCTGGTGCCAAATAAATCCTCTAATTACACTCACAAAGTCTACCTCTGATACCAAAACAAGAAGTTTATTATGTCTGCAGGGGGAATTTTTTTCTGTTTCCACTTCACACTCTTTGATCCTCGTATCGTTTCCCTACAATAAGCCCAGGAGCTATTAGCCTGCAGCACATGCTCTTTGACTTACAGAGAAACTGATCTAATCTAATCTATCTGAGCCTGAGTCTATACCTACAGGAGTGCTCATCAAACACTGCACTAATGATCTTGAAAGGCCTAGAAATACAGGTTTCTAAACTTTCCAGACTTTTGGGGGAAAATGCAAATGTTTTTAGTATAAATCAGCATTATTTAACTCTTACATTTTGTGTTGGTGAGGTCAAAGGTGTACTTTGTCATGTAATTATCAACATGGCGAAGATGGAGTTTGTTATATTTATAGAAGGAGACTCCAGTGTCAATTTGTTTCCTGCTGCATTACATTCTTCAAAATGACTGTTTATAGAATTGATATAATGCCCACAAAACAAGTTAATGACATTACAGCAGCTCTAAACAATTCACAAACAGTTCAAAATCTGTCATTTAGTAATAATTAATAAGTAGAACTCCACACCAATGACGTCCACAGGAATTCCTCCTCCGCCATCATGTCTAGTCCTTTCACACTTGACCTTGCTCTGACCTTGACCCTATTTGAATCGATTCCCAAAGTGAATCAGCAGATGGTTGGCTGTGATTATAATATAGAATTTCTGCAAACATTCATCTATCTCTCTATCCATCCAGCCAGCCACCTGTCTGTCTATCTATCCATCCATTCATCCATCCCTCCATCTGTCCATCTATCTATCTACCCAATCCAACCATTCACCAATTAGCTCCACTCTTCTTGGAAGGTTTTCCACTAGATGTTGGAGTGTGACTGTGGGGTTAGTGATCATTCAGCTACTAGAGCATTAGTGAGATCAGACACTGTTGTAAGAGTGAGGAGGTCTGGGGTTCAGTCAGTGTTCCAGTTCATCCCAGAGGTGTTCAGTGGGGTTGAGTCAGAGTCAGGGCTCTGTGCAGGACACTCCAGTTCTTCCAGGTCAACCTTCACACACCATGTTCTTCATGGAGCTCTGTGCTTTGTGCACAGGGGTATTGTCGTGCTGGAGCAGGGTTTGTCTTGAGTTCCAGTGAAGAACAATTGTTAATGGTAAATAATACAAATATACACTATACAAACTGTCAGGGTCACAGGGTGCCAGGCAGGGGAAATCAGACCCAAGGTGCAAGGATAGCCATGAAACAGGGTTTTATTAACAAAAAATAAACAAACACTCACACAGGAACACCGTGGAGAAAATGCAAAACCAAAACCTCGAGAACAATGGCAACAACAAAAAAAAAGGCAAACCAATACGACAAGGATTCAGCAAATAACACAAGGAAGAAAACCAATATAAATA